>JABAKD010000025.1:7337837-7550337 GCA_012845835.1 Undaria pinnatifida | reverse complement strand
AATGAGGGCACAAGGGGTATCTGAGATATTTCCACATCGCCTGCAGTTAACAATGTTGTTGTTGTCGTTCTCACATTAACTCGCATAATCAAGTCCGTGGTCACAGGACAGGCTCCAGTCACTCTGGAGCTGAGGAATACCCCAGGAAAAAACACACACAACCCAAGGTGGTACATGCATATATCACATCTGACGCAATTCATGCCAACGCCAGAAACAAATAAAAATGAAATCGGGAGTTAGTCTACGATGTGCCAGGTCCATGCCGGTGCATACGTGTCACAACTCACGCCTGGAGAAACCAAATATTCCAATATATTCCGATTGCCACCCAAGGAAGACTACCACGTATATATTACACGTAGTATCTATCACTCCGCGTACGCTCGACAGGCATGAGTCAATTGGAGAAAAAGAAACCAAGAAAAGAAAAGAAGATAAAGGAAAGGAAATAAAAGACAAGAAAAACGAAACAAAACGAAAAAGGCAAGCAAAGAGAAGTAAAAAACAAGAAAAGCAAGAAAAGACAAGACAAGAAAGCAGGGAAAGAAGAAGAGAAAAAAAAGTAAAAAAGAAGAAGAAAAAGAAAAGAAAGAAAAATGTCAAACTAGCAGACCCCAAGAACTGGCTAAGGATGGCATTGGGCTAACAAAGCGTATCACGTCCATCATCAATGGCACCTGGGAGAGAACGCAACATACATGGCGAAGAAGTCAGGGCGGTCTTATGCTATTTTGTGACGGCCATTAGAAGGCCCACAACTTTCAATACGATGATGGCCAAACCCAGACTTCAGTCTCTTGGGCATGACGCTCCACCTTCCCCCTCTCCCCCGTTTCTCCCTTTCCCTCTCCCCACTCCCCCCCTCCCCCAGTCCCCTCCCCGCCCCCCCCCCCTCCCCCCTCCCCCCGGCCGCTTAGAGATGCCAACGGTGGATGGCGCTGCCGCAGCCTTTGCGCGTCGCTCTTCAGCTTTGCGTCTCTCCGTTTCATGCCAATTCCGCATGAACAACTCGGCTCCCTCCTCTACTCTTCGGAACCATCTGCCAGCGTTCTGAGCAGCCTTTCGCCATCCTTCGAATTTCATTCCAAAGACCGACATATCCTCCTTCATTCAGATGAGCCATCCATAAAAATGCACGATGTCGACTACTTTGACTTCTTCGCATAAGATTACTGTATTTCTGTTGCTGACGTATGTATGTTGTGCCTGTCGTACCCAGTACTAGGGCATGACATTGCGTTGTCGAATGCATTACGATGCATTATCGCTGTGTCGTAGCTTGTGACCACAGAGCTGATCTTTCTAGGGTGAAGAATCAGCACGGACACTGGGTGTGCTGGATGTCGACGAGTAGAAGAACGGTTTAATGTGAAGAACACACACACACTGGATAACACATTTATATATATTTCAATACAGTACCTACAATAAGGAGAGTAGTTTTGTACGAGCAACCACACCGCACCGCACACAGCACAGAGCACACAGAAGACCACAAGACCACAAGACCACTACATCAAAAAAAGACAACAAGGGAAAAATCCCTGCTCTGGTCCAACGTAGCCAAAGACGTGGCCTTGATCCAACCCTCTTCTGCTTTATTAGAACGGGTGTTTTCTATCCTTCGCAGCTGCCTTGAGGACCGGCAGCAGAACTGCTACCTCGACTGCTTTTCGGCGGCAACCCTTCTTAAGTACGAAGTATACAACAGGGCAACGGAACGCCGAGGCTAAGAGGCACCCCCGAGTAATTTATCATGGGTAGTATGGTAGAGGCGCTGGGGCTTTCTTCTTTCTTGTGCTTTTTCGCCGCTCCTACTGACTGACGTAGCTCTTCTGTTCGCTGCGTGCTGCTTGGTTAGACGAGTGACATTTCTTCATTTTTTTCCAAATTGGCAGGAGAGGGAGATTACTTTTTGTGCAACGAATTACTAGTGCTGCACTAGGTATGCTGCAAGAAGGTGCGAGTCGGCGGTCGACGTTCTTCGGAAGCAATAATACGAAGGATGAAATCCAGTTAGAAATAATGCACCTTACATCATCACACATCGTCGTTGAGAAGGTGCGAGTCGGCGGTCGACATTCTTCGGAAGCAATAATACAAAGGATGTACTTCAGTTAGAAAAGATGCACGTTACATCATCATCACACATTGTTATGTTCGGGGTACTCAGTACCACGTTCAAGCACATTTTCAGACATGTTGACGCGCACACCATTGATTTGTTTTTGCCTATAATAGTTTTCGGGGCGAACGACTCGTACTCGATCGACAACGGCGTTCGAAAGTACGTCATCAAGCGCATGCAGCGGACATCCAGGGAACAGCAGGGTGGATACACAACGCAACATGACCATAAAAGCTTCGACAGTACCACAAAAAGAAGGCTGGCCGTCGAGTAGTCTATATCTTGCTATTTTAAGCACAAATTGCTGCTGCTATGAAACAGAGCCAAAAAAAGTGGGAATAACGACAACAACCAAAAATAATAAATGGGAGCATATTTGCCTTTTTTTAGCCAAGTCTTTTGGGGGGAAATAGCATAAACTTCCGAAAAAAAAAAACATTATGGACCTGAGCCTTAGGGCTAGGGTTAGAGTTAGAGTCCGGGGTAGGGGTAGGGTTAGATAGGGTGGGTCGACGCCCTCTCACGATTTGACAAAAAGAGCACAAAAAACCCCAAAAAACTGCTAAAAAAACTCTATAATAAAATGAAATATACCTGGTAGTATTTATTTGGTATCTTATCTGGTACGATTTGTGAGACAAAGCGGGTAATAAAGGCGCCTCAGCGAGAGCCTGAAGTAGTATCATTTCGTCTTCGCATTTTTGCACCTTGGTTTTTGAGAGTTGGAAAACGATATTTGGCAGGGTTGTGGGTCATGACTAGAGTTAGTTGTGGGCACAGTAGAAACACTCCGGTTTGAACAGATTTTTGGAAACCCAGCAGGCGTGTACGAGTAAACGGTTTTGTAAATTTCAAACCCGGTGTATTTTATAGAAATAATTTTAGGGCGTCAGCCGTGAGTTCGACGAATTTCGGGTCGATACTCATCTTCGCAAGCTGCGTTGTTGGTACTTGTAATATAATATGTGGGTGAGTTTTTTCGCAATGAGAAGGGTCTTGTTCTTTTGGTTTTGTTATGTTTTGGTTTAGGACATTTCTTGTTGTACGGTCTGCTTCCGCCAGTCGAAAACGGCCCTTTTGTACTGGACTTTTTTTCAACTGGATTCTTCTGGTTCTTCTTATCCTCAGTCGAGTAGATTTTAGAGTTTTGGCGCTTTTCCTAGAGGCGGTTGGTGTGAGGGAGTACTGCTGTATGTATGGCGCTCGAAACCCGGTTGGCAGCTCTGTGCTTCGCGCGTTCCTCGGGACCAACGCGTGCTTCACGCGCGATGAACCTTCGTCCAAGCGGTTTGGTGGCGTTGGGCTTAGCCGAAAGCTGCCAACGCTACGTTCGTGGCGTTGCACTCAGCCGAGAGCCGCCAAAGGTACAGCGGGCGTAGCCGTTGTTGGCAAAATGGTATCGATATTTTATTTATTTATTTACTTTTTATCCTCCGGCGGATGGGGAAAAATAAAGCTTTAGCTCACCACACTTCCACGTATTTTCATACGCGTCGTGTGTCGACTTAACTCAGTTGCTTTCGCAGCCCAACGCTAGCTGCGCACCCTTCGGGTCCCATCGTAGGTATAGCGTAAGCTGTCCCTATCAGTGGTCTTCGTTACAACCCCGGCAGCGCAAGCTGCCGTTGTATACGGATGCGTGTGTATGTCGACCCGGCCTGTCCCCTATTGGGGGGTCAGTTTCGGTGGAGATAGCCACCCGGAATGTCATCTTTCCGGGTAGTGTGGGACTTGCGTAAGCTCACCCACTAACAAATCTCCTGGCCATGGGAGATGGCCTTCCGCCGGACTTGGTCCAGTTACGGTCCACCCTACCCATTTGGGCGTTGGTCCTCGGAATGGTATCGATAATCCGCGCTACTGCTGCTGTCGTGTGATACTGCTGCTGCTGGCGAGCGGAGCTATGAGTGCGCCACGCGAATGGTATCGATAATCCGCGCTACTGCTGCAGTCGTGTGATACTGCTGCTGGCGAGCGGAGCTAAGAGTGCGCCACGCGAATGGTATCGATAACCCGCGCTACTGCTGTCGTGCGATACTGGTGCTGGCGAGCGGAGCTAAGAGTGCGCCACGCGAATGGCATCGATAACCCGCGCTACTGCTGTCGTGTGATATTGCTGCTGGCTAGCGGAGCTAAGAGTGCGCCACGCTGACTTGCGGCGAGAAGTAACAGCAGTGATAGCCACGGCAGCGTTGGCGCTGTTGTATGATACTGCTGTGTGGTAGCTGGTATGGGTGTGTGGGCGTGTGGGTGTGTGTTTTGTGGTGGGATGAGCGATGCGATGGGTTCAAAAGCAGGTTTAAAACTTTTTTGACTGAGTCTTTTGACTGACAGATCCAGTCGAAAAAAGTCAAGTTTTTCGACTGGATCCCCCAGTCGGAAAACTCAGCGTTGGGCTGCGAAAGCAGCTGAGTTAAATCGACACACGACGCGTATGAAAATACGTGGAAGTGTGGTGAGCTAAAGCTTTATTTTTCCCCATCCGCCGGAGAATAAAAAATAATAAAAAAAAAAAAAAAACTCAGTCGAAAAAAGTTAAAGTCGAAAAGGTCCTTTTTCGACTGTGTAAGAAAGCCCGATTTGGGCTTCAGTCGAAAACGGCCGTTTTCGACTGACAAATCCGACTTTGTGTACAAGAAATGGCCTTAACCCCTTTAGAGCCCCCAAATCCCTCCCTATACTAAATTGAAGTAAAAGTTTCCCCAAAAAGGGGTTCCAGTTGTGAAGGGGTTAACAGATACTGGAGTATATGTTTCATTTTTCTCCACTAGAATGGTTGGTGTTGATGTTTTTTACTGTGGGGGATTTTGAGCTAGATTCAACATTTGACTGATTTTTTTGCCACGCTGTAGTTGCAAGGGGAGTCGCCGATCTACATCCTTGATGAGGACACACAGCCCGTAACACACGCGATCGAAGTATCACACACAGTCACAGTAGTTTGCGAAGATGAGATTCGACAAAATCCTCGATCTCTCAGCTGGAGCGTATTTTCATTTTATCAATATATCGTATGTAAATTTATTACTGTATTTGTAGTTTCCACTAATATTATAGACTGCTGCTCTTATCACATTGGGTGGTTTATTTCGTTTTTTCTCCGCTTTATTATCGGGAGTACGAATACAGAGTATAACTGGTTATCTATTAATAATATGTTCACATTTACGCAGCATTCGAGAATACAAGTCAGCTACTACCCTACAAAAAGGGAAAGAGTATTTGGGACACGAACCCACGGTCAGCTACTCCCACTAGGTGCCATTGATGATGGACGTGATACCCTCTGTTAGCCCAATGCCATCCTTAGCCAGTTCCCAGGGTCTGCTCGACTATAGTATGACATTTTGCTTTCTTTCTTTTCTTTTTCTTTTTCTTTTTTCTTTTTTCTTCTCTTCTTCTTTCCTTGCTTTCTTGTATTGTCTTTTCTTGCTCTTCTTGGCTTTTTCCCCTCTCTGCTTGCCTTTTTCGTTTTGTTTCGTTTTTCTTCTCTTTTCTTTCCTTTCCTTTATCTTCTTTTCTTTTATTTGTTTCTTTTTCTCCAATTGACTTATATTATGCCTGTTATGCGTATGCGGAGTGGTAGATACTACGTGTAATATATACGTGGTAGTCTTCCCTGGGTGGCAATCGGAATATTTGGTTTCCCCATGCGTGAGTAGTGAGACGTATGCACCGGCATGGACCTGGCACATTGTAGACTGACTCCCGATTTCACTTTTATATGTTTCTGGTGTAGGCATGAATTGCGTCAGATGTGATATATGCGTGTACCACCTTGGGTTGTGTGTGTGTGTTTTTCCTGGGGTATTCCTCAGCTCCAGAGTGACTGCAGCCTGTCCTGTGACCACGGACGTGATTATGCGAGTTAATGTGAGAACAACAACGACAACAACCCTATTTGTTCGTTTTTTTTCCAACTGACTTGCGCCTGTCGTGCGTATGCGTAGTGATAGATACTACGTGTAATATATACGTGGTAGTCTTTCTTGGGTGGCAAACGGTATAGTCGGTTTTTCCAGGCGCGAGTAATGAGACGTATGCACCAGGTATAGACCTGGCACATCGTAGACTGACTCCCGATTTCACTTTTACGTGTTTCTGGTGGAGGCATGAATTGCGTCAGCCCTGACGTACGTATGCGCGTACCACCTTTGGGTTGTCTGTGTTTTTCCCTAGGGTATTCCTCAGCTCCAGAGTGACTGGAGCCTGTCCTGTGACCACGGACTTGATTATGCGAGTTAATGTGAGAACAACAACAACAACAACAACAACAACCCTTGAAAAAATACATAAAATTACGAGTCTCTAGGAGTCGAACCCACGGTTCCAAATTGGTATGCCGTCAACCTAACATTTAAACTCTAGTCTCAGACATCATGTATGCGTGACGACAAATTTTGTTTTTATAAATGATCCTATTTCCGCTTTCTCGTTAATTCGTTTTTATAAATCTAGTACGGATTTTTATATTACTGATTCATGTCATCAGCAAAGATTCAACAATACTTTTTTTTTTTGTTCGCACACTTTTTACTTTCCAGCTTCTAAACAATCCGTGGTCACAGGTGTCGTCCCTTCTTCCCCCCGGTTCTTGCCTTCATTTTTTTTCGCGCATAGGGTTCAGCAATTACTAACTACTTGTCGATTTTCATCGAATGTTGCCAACTGACGCTCTCGCGTTTTCCGCAAGTCAATTTGTGCGCAAGAAAAAGTCCCCACGAAATTATACGAGTATGCACTCGGGGGGATTCGAAACACTGGAGGTGGCTGGTTAGAGAAGAGTTGCGAAGCTATTTCCCAGCATGGGGAATACTCGGAGTATTATTTATCACTTACCTGTTAATTACGCTGGCTATACTTGTACCAGGTTACTGAGTCAGGTCATATGAATGGTCGATTAATTGGAAGTACACGACTCATCATGGAAAGTCAACGAGTTGTGAGCATGACTAGTGAGCATCAGCATTTTTTTGTATACTCATGGTACTTCCCTTGTATAGGCAGTGCGCAGCAGCAGTGTATATCCAGCCCATCCCGTCCTTCCTGACTTGTTATGGTCGCTCCAATATGAATGCTTGCATCCCATCCGTGACTTGTCATTCTTATTTTCTTGGACCGCACTTCTTTTCAGTTTTATTCAATCGTATAATAAAATCATTTATCAGTAAGTGTTCACCTGTATATTTGCCGCAGATGAAGGAATCATTTCAGTTTTTCAGGACACGTGAACAGCTTAGCAATGCACTTGAACATGTCACTAAGGCTCCCTGGTTCCCATCAGTCGCTACCGGACGGTACTATAGCACAAAGCCTGAGCTCAAAGCCTAGATTCCGCACACAACAAAGGTTGAAGCAGGGAACCAATACCGACTGAATGTACAAGTGCGTTGCTTATTCTTTGTGTATTAATAGTCATTTTTCAATGATCTTGATTGTTGTTGTTGTTGTTGTTCTCACAGTAACTCGCATAATCAAGTCCGTGGTCACAGGACAGGCTCCAATGTATTCGTACTACCTGGTAGACAGTAAGAGGCAGATAATTTGGGAAACCGGTCATAACATTTATTTTTGAATTTCGCAAGTGTGAGGTTGGTTCTGTTGATAAGTAGACACATTTCAAAATACATGTTTAGTCTAGTCGAGTGCTTTTTGGTGTCAAGTGAAGAAGTGTTTTGTCACGCTTGGCTTCTGGTTCGCTGCGCGAGAAGGCACTTGACGATCGTTGGGAGTGGCGGAATGTTTTATTACATTTGACTGCGCGAGAAGTCACTTGGCGATCGTCGGGAGTGGCGGAATGTTTTGTCACACTGGACTGCGCGAGAAGGCACTTGGCGATCGTCGGGAGTGGCTGAATGTTTTTTCGCACTGGACTGCGCGAGAAGGCACTTGGCGATCGTCGGGAGTGGCTGAGTATTTGCCACACTTGATGGCGCAAGAAGGCACTTGACAATCGTCGGGAGTGGCGGAGTGTTTGTCACACTTGACTGTGTTTTTGGTGTGTGTGTTGTGTTCGTTGTCCCAAATGCCCCGCACGAGCAGGATCGAACAGCAGAGGCGCAAACGTTCCAGCGTATGCACCACGAGCGCTGGGTTGGCAGGGCAGCCGAACGGTGCTTGGGTGCTACTACTAGCAGTGTAGTGTGTGTTGGTGTTAGTGTGTGTCCCAAAATGAACCACCAGCTCGTTGTTTGCATGCCAGGGTGCAGTTCGTAGCGCCGTTTGATTTGAAGCGCAGCCGTTTGAATTTTATGGTTTTGTAAGGACGAGGGGGGGGTTTTGGGAGGTTTTGTTTTTCCGCAGCCCAGGGCACAACGAAGTGAAATGTTTTTGGTGTGTGTTGTGTTCGTTGTCCCAAATGCCCCGCACGAGCAGGATCGAACAGCAGAGGCGCAAACGTTCCAGCGCATGCACCACCAGCGCTGGGTTGGCAGGGCAACCGAACGGTGCTTGGATGCTACTACTAGCAGTGTAGTGTGTGTTGGTGTTGGTGTGTGTGTCCCAAAATGAACCACCAGCTCGTTGTTTGCGTGCCAGGGTGTAGTTCGTAGCGCCGTAGCGCCGTTTGATTTGAAGCGCAGCCGTTTGAATTTTATGGTTTTGTAAGGACGAGGAGGGTTTTTTGGGAGGGTTTTGTTTTTCCGCAGCCCAGGGCACAACAAAGTTAAATGTTTTTGGTGTGTGTTGTGTTTGTTGTCCCAAATGCCTCGCACGAGCAGGATCGAACAGCAGAGGCGCAAACGTTGCTGCGCATGCACCACCAGCGCTGGGTTGGCAGGGCAGCCGAACGGTGCTTGGATGCTACTACTAGCAGTGTAGTGTGTGTTGGTGTTGGTGTGTGTGTCTCAAAATGAACCACCAGCTCGTTGTTTGCGTGCCAGGGTGTAGTTCGTAGCGCCGTAGCGCCGTTTGATTTGAAGCGCAGCCGTTTGAATTTTATGGTTTTGTAAGGACGAGGAGGGTTTTTTGGGAGGGTTTTGTTTTTCCGCAGCCCAGGGCACAACGAAGTGAAATGTTTTTGGTGTGTGTTGTGTTCGTTGTCCCAAATGCCTCGCACGAGCAGGATCGAACAGCAGAGGCGCAAACGTTCCAGCGCATGCACCACCAGCGCTGGGTTGGCAGGCCATCCGAACGGTGCTTGGATGCTACTTCTAGCCGTGCAGTGTGTGTTGCTGTTGGTGTGCGTCCCAAAATGAACCACGAGCACTGGGTTGGCAGGGAAGCCGAACGGTGCTTGGATGCTAGGAGCAGTGTAGGGGGGGGCGCACCCCCCCCCCCCGGGACGCCCTTCAGTGTGCGTTGGCAGGGGCCCGATACAGTGTGCGTTGGAAGGACCCTCACCAGTGTGCGTTCGAAAAAGTACATGGAAAAAGTATGTAATGGATTTTTAACAATCTTGTGGTTGGTTCTGTTGAGAAATAAATAAGTTTGAGTGTCATCTTAGGGCCCAGATTAACGAATAGCACGGAAAATCGTAATTTGATTTTGTGGTTGGTTCTTTTGAGAAATAAATAAGTTTGATTGTCATCTTAGGGCCCAGATTAACGGAGAGCACGGAAAATCGTAATTCGATTTTTTTTTTTTTTCATGAGAAATACATGGAAAATTCGACACTGCTTCTTATCAAGGAACGGCGTAGTGCGTTCTAGAAAAAAAGATAAAAAATTAAAACGCTAAAGGATCAACGAAAACCCGTGGGCAACGACCGATGCGAGCGATGGCTCGCGTCCTCCCTGGAGCGCCGCCGCTAGCGGCAGATAGTTTTGGCCGGTAGCGGCTCGGAGGCTATGGTTCTAGGCGTCTCTTGGATGGGCTGGCGCCTCACCACCGCCCGACGCGGGCAGCAGCGACGGGGATATAGCGGTCGAACTCCTGAGCGAAGTCATCATGTGGTAATTGGTCGTGTAACTTTCGAGGTGCAGGGCAACAATAAGCTGGGTTTGCGGCGGTCTCGATCGTTTTCGAAGCGTCGCAGCCAGTCTACGCTGTGCTAAGGACCTTCGGAGGCCGCGATGCGGCTGCTCCGATGGTCCTACCTCTCGCAATGGTGGCTTCTCGCCTCCCAATCACCCGACGGCTTGGCACTAATTCGCTTGGCCGGCTTCGGTTACACAGAACAAGCCATGTCTAGGGGGACAAACTCAACTTGAATTTCGATTTTCGACTAAATGTTGACCGAGAAAGTCTTTTTTTACTTTTTTGTTCAATTTGATTTTTTGTAATATTTCTGAGAATGCCTGCTTGGTGAGACTGATTCTTCGATAGCCCCCCCCCCAAAAACGGCGATTTCTTTAACGAACGTTTCATGGCTACTCGACACGAGCAAAGATGCTAGGAAGAAAACATCTCCATGTATTTCATTGTTTGCAAAGGACGATCCAACGATGGCGTCGGGGTGGCAAGGGACACCGTATTTCAGGCGTTACGGCCGGGAGCTGGTTTCCAAACCGGTGATTTCGTTAAAGAAAAATTGGGGGGGGGGCTATCGTACAACGACTCGTGATTCAATGGTTGACCAATCAGATGCAAATTAAATTCAATCCTAGAAAAAAACCGAAACTCGATTTGGCAAGTAAGTTCCTCGTTAATTTGGGCCCCTTAAATATTGGTAATTCATTACTTTATTTGTTTGGACGGTCTAAACCGGTTAAATTCACCAAAAACTGGACAGAACCAACAGGAAAGAAAACGGATAAAACCGGAAAACCGGAACAACGGGCAGAACCGGACAAATGCAACCGTCACCAGTACTTTTAATAACAAAAGAATAAACACATCATCATCAGTAGTAATGAAAAATTCACTCCAGCTGTGAGATCGACCAGAGAATTATACTGTACTGGTAATACGCGCGAGAGTATCACACACAGCTTGCAAAGATGAGTTTCGACAAAATGTTCGATCTCACAGCTGGAGTGTAGTATTATTTTTATCATGGTGCTTATCAAACGTTATACGACACACACGTAGTTCATATACTCCTCCGTTCCCCTTGTCGCCCCGGTAAGGCATGCTGCGAGGCATGCCCTAGCAGGCTTGTAGCGAGTGGGGGGGGTCTTTCTGGCGGGTGTAAGGCCGTACTCACCTTCAGGGAGTGATATAGCCGGTCGCCCCGGTGGCGTATCACGTTATCCTCGAGGGAGCCTGGTATAGGTCAGTTTCGTGAGCTCGAGCCCCTCCGAGTGCATACTCGTATACATTCGTTGGGACGTTTTCTTGTGCACAAATCGACTTGCGGAAAGCGAGAGAGCGTGAGTTACCAACACTCGATGAAAAAGCGACGAGCATTGGGATTGCTGGACCCTATGCGAGATAAAAATGGAAGGTAAGAACCGGGGGTAAGAAGGGACGACACCTGTGACCACGGCTTGTCCAGAAGCTGGAAAGTTAAATTGTGAGAAAAAAAAAAATGTAAACTTCATGCTGCTGCGTGTGGCCGCGAGGTTTAGGCGTGGCGGTAGAGTTGGGTCGTACGTGGTGCGTTAGGCATGGTCACCTACGATTCGCGCGTCTTTTTTACAGCAGCGGGGGAGCAGCAATGCTTAATCGGGATGCCCGTGCGCGGAGGCCGGCGCCACCACGAGCCACACTACGGCGCAGTCTCGGTTTGCGTGAAGGGAACTGCGCCGGCAGGAGGCTGGATTCGACGACGAAAAAGGAGGGTGACTGAGCGTCGACGGGCGGGGAAGAGACGGATGGAACTCTCCCTGAACGAGAACGTTTGTATTTCAGATCAGCACCGCAAGCTGCGAGGAATTTTTTGTTTCTTGGGACGGGGGGAGAAGGGGAACCGATTGGAATTGAGCGTCAACGAGAACAAGTGCGAATGAGCGGGCCGAGTGAGCTAAGGCGATGAGGCGGCCATGGAGAACCACAGCAGGAGGATGGCACACGGAGACCCACGACCCGCACGCACACCATCATCACGAGAGCAGCGGTCGTCTTTTTTCAGTTTTGCTTCCGAGGCGCAGTAGTACAACATGTTACTTACATCATTGATTTTTGTAGAGTTGGTAGAGTTGGTTACTCTTCACGGGGAACGGACGCCCACAACTTTCAATTTTCAGGCACGGGCGTCGTAGCTGCGATGCAATCTGTCAGATAACCACGTCCGTAAAAACGCCCCCCTCCGCTCACCGGTTATTCGACTTGCAGGATTCACTTGATAAACTGATGCTTTTCCTTCTACAGCTGTCAGATTTTGTCCCCCTCAAAAACGGGTTTTATTGTTTCCGCGCACATACTGACTAGCATCACCCTGTTGACCCAGACAGCTACACTCTAGTTGCAAGGGGAGCCGCCGACCTATATCCTTAATGAGGACACACAACCTGTGATACGCGCGATTGGAGTATCACACACAGCTTGCAAAGATGAGTTTCGACAAAATCTTCGATCTCACAGCTGGAATGTATTGTTATTATTATATTATAGTCTACATATTTTGTAAACAAAAGAATGGAACCCCTCCCATTAAAAAGCTCGAACCCACATAGTATATTACAGGTACCAACAACGCAGCTTGCAAAGATGACTCTTGACCCTAAATTCATCGAACTCACAGCTGACGTCCTTGAAGTATTTTCATAAAATATTACATTACATATGCTTTTTTTTACAATTCAAATTTCCAGGTTCTGGACAAGCCGTGGTCACAGGTGTTGTCCCTTCTTCCCCATGGTTCTTTCCTTCGATTTTTATCGTGTGCATAGGGTTCAGCGATCCCATTGCTCGTCGCTTTTTCATCGAGTGTTGCTAACTCACGCTCTCGCGTTTTCCGCAACTCAATCCGTGCACAAGAACAAGGCCCCGAGAAAATTTTACCAGAGTATGCACTGGGGGGGATTCGAACGCACGAAACTGACCTACTGTACCAGGCTCGAGGATAATAAACCTGACCCCCCCCCCCCCCCCCCCCCGCCTCGAACGCCCCCTTCTTCCCCATCACCCGCACCTTCGCCTAGACCTAGCACCACACGTATAACAAACCCCTCACCTAAAGCCCTTCCCCCCCCCCCCCACCCCCCACCCCCGCCCCCACCCCCCACCCTCCCCCCCCAACCCATCCCAACCCCACCCCCTCGAACACTCCACCCTCTCTGTACTCACTGATTGTACGACTTACCCCAGGATATACACGATAAACTGATGTATTATTTCCAAAAATGTCACATTTATCCCCTCGAAATAATGTATAGTTTCCAGGCACATATCGAGCTGCCCCCCCCCCCCCCCGCCCCAACCCCGCCCCCCCCCCCCCCCCCCCGCCCCCAATAATATACTGGTGCCAAAACCGTCAGATTTATCCCCTCGAAAGGATTTATAGCTTACATGCACAAATTGCCCCTTTCCCCCCCCCCCCCCCCCTCCCCCCCCCTCCAAACCCGCTCGCTTTTGATCAAAACCAGCCCCCCCCTTTCCCTTCACAGCTGTCAGATTTGGTCCCCCTCAGAAACGGGTTTTATAGTTTCCGCGCACAGACTGACTAAAATCATCCTGTTGACCCTGATAGCTACACTGTAGCTGTAAGGGGAGTCGCCGACCTATATCCTTAATGAGGACACACAACTCGTAATGCGCGCGATCGGAGTATCACACACAGCTTGCAAAGATGAGTTTCGACGAAATCTTCGATCTCACAGCTGGAGTGTATTTTCATTTTTATAATAACCTGATACGCCACCGGGACGACCGAGTCACTACCTACAATAGGTAGAGCTGTGTATCGGTACCGATGTTTTTCGATATATCGTACGATCTGATATCTATTTCATATCGGGAATTCGAGCCGATATGTTGGCCGATATTCTATCGTATGGGTTTATTTCAGAGTAGGAACGCCTGCATAACAGCAAAAAAGGGGATATACACGTCGTCCCAACGAGGTACATCACACACCACGCCCTGCAACAGCACAAGTAGCAGACAACAAGTACAGACCAAGGCTACGGTAGGGGGGGTACCCCCGTTTTCACTGGTGTGTTTCAGCCAGTCGCACGAGTGACTCTGTACCTCACTGATGAAAATGGTTTAGGTAGTTGTTTTGGAGCAGCTTAGAATACCTTTGCATTGCGGATCGATTTCGTCAATACAAAACATGAAGAAAATGTGAGATAGCAAAATAGCAAAGGGGTTACTCGCGCGAGTAACCCCTAGCCACTGAAATTCAAGGCCCAAAAAGGGACCCCCCTACCGTAGCCTGGGTCTACACGCACGCCAGTTATAAGAACTCACCGGGTACCGTGCACCTCCGTGACGTATGGGGTGTGGCAGAGAAGTGGAGGACGACTGCCCGTAAAAAATAGGAGCGCTAGCACGGATTTTCAGAAACGCAGTGTGGTGTCAAAAAATACCTGGTGAGCGCTAAAGTAGTACCTGCTACATACAATCGGCCGAACGACGGTGCTTGTAGCTTTTTCTATGCTTTAACTTTCGAGCTACTTGTTTTGCTGCTGTTGAAATAGATTCACTTTGTTGGGCAGTATATATGGTAGGATACAAATCAAGTACTCGAATACTGGTTGCCACCTGCCGGTTATTCGACCACGATTCTGATGCTATGGTGTTATCTTTTTCGCCATCAACGCCGTTTTAGGAACATTTAGCAGGCTGTACGTTGCAGTATCTGTGCTGGCCAGTGCTGGCTTCCATTTAGTTTTTCTGCTTGAAAATGTGAAAAGATGAAATAAAATAAAACATGTTTTCGCTCAGTTTTTTTGGCAGAACAAGACCAATTTCGATGGCGCATTTGTGACCAATTTTGATGGGAAATGAAGCGAAAGTGCTCAATTTTTCTGCCTCCGGTGGCGCCTTCAGCTGGGGCCCCTTGCCAGCCGGGGGGCGGCATTGGGGCTCGCACAGCGAGCTTTCACGCCGGGTTTGCCGATATGTCGAAGAAATCGATGTATCGATTGCGCCGATCTACGCTATTATACGAGGTACATAGTGTTCTTGAATGCTACCGATACACAGCCCTACCATTAATAGTATTACCAGGTCAATACGGTGCTGTATATTATTAAAAATGAAAAAACACTCCAGCTGTGAGATCGAAGATTTCGTCGAAACTCATCTTTGCAAGCTGTGTGTGATACTCCGATCGCGCGCATTACGAGTTGTGTGTCCTCATTAAGGATATAGGTCGGCGACTCCCCTTACAACTACAGTCTAGCTATCAGGGTCAACAGGATGATTTTAGTCAGTCTGTGCGCGGAAACTATAAAAACCGTGTCTGAGGGGGACCAAATCTGACAGCTGTGAAGGGAAATGTATCCTTTTATCAAGTGAATCTTGTAAGTCGAATAACCGGTGAGGGGGGTGGGGCGGAGTTTTGAAGGACGTGGGGGCCTGGTTTTGATCGAAAGTGAGCGGGTTTGGAGGGGGGGGGGGGGGCGAAAGGGGGCAATTTGTGCATGTAAGCTATAAATCCTTTCGAGGGGATAAATCTGACGGTTTTGGCACCAGTATATTATTGGGGGCGGGGGGGGGGGTTGGGGCGGGGGGGGGGGGGGCGTGTGGGGCAGCTCAATATGTGCCTGGAAACTATACATTATTTTGAGGAGATAAATGTGACGGTTTTGGAAATAGTACATCAGTTTATCATGTATATCAGTTTATCATGTATATCCTGGGGTAAGTCGTACAATCAGTGTATATACTATTGGAAGCTTAAACCCCTACGAAATAACGCATCCCCAAGCAATACGACCAATGCCCACATGTCGCGAACTACAAACACTACAACGCGCACCCACCAAGAATCTGAGGTCTCTTCACCGAGATGTGCTCCCCCTGTTTATGCGACTATTCCCATATAACTTGTTTCGACATACTCAACGTGTTCCGTGTTGAATTACCCGAAGGTGGAATTTTATGCTTCTTTCCTGGAACCAGCTCGTAGACAGTATAGTAGAAGGATAGTTTATAGATTCGACGTGAAACCAAATGTCATCGTTGAGGTGAAACCACGTGATATTAGATATGGCACACACGTCAAGACAATCATAGATGGGCGATAATGTAGGTGGCGATGATGGGACAAGCAGGACGCCCCTCATCTCACTAACCCCGCCCTACCCTGCCCTACCCGGCCTTCTCTGGCTCTGTCTGTCTTTTAGCGTTTTATGTTAAGAACTAGTGCATAAGCTTTGAGCCTAGCAAGCGAGCCATGAGGAGAGACTAATAATAATACCGGAACCCATGAGGAGGGTATGATTCCCAATGCCGGCCAACCACGCATCCCCCACTCGGAGTACCGTGACAACAACCACGTATAACATACTCCGGAGTATTATAAAGATTATAATACACTCCATCTGTGAGATCGAATATTTTGTCGAAACTCATCTTTGCAAGCTGTGTGTGATGCTCCGATCGCGCGTATTACGGGTTGTGTGTCCTCATTAAGGATATAGGTCGGCGACCCCCCTTGCAACTACAACAGTGTAGCTATCAGGGTCAACAGGGTGATGTTAGTCAGTCTGTGCGCGGAAACTATAAAGCCTGTTTCTGAGGGGGACAAAATCTGACAGCTGTGGGAGGAAATGCATCCGTTTATCAAGTGAATCCTGTAAGTCGAGAATAACCGGTGAGGGGAGGGCGGAGTTTTGAAGGACGTGGGGGCCTGATTTTGATCAAAAGGGAGCGGGGTTGGAGGGGGGGGGGGGGGAGGGGGGGGGGGGGGGGGGAGGGGGGGCAGCTCAATTTGTGTGTGGAAACTAGAAATCAATATATTCATATTCAACCACTAACAACCCGAGCATCACGCCTGGGCTGTATCTCCGCTGGCCTGCCACATATATATATACGGGGGGTACACAGGAGCTTAGGTACCAACCCGGTAGACCCAAGTAGCCCACTCCAAAGGTTAACGCACACCATATGAAAAATATTTGTTTTAGGCATTCCACAGATCAGATGTTTGATTTTGTCCCCCTCAATGCGGGTTATATAGTTTACGTGCGCAGAACATGGCTGAACGTCTTCATCCTGTTTACCTGGCGGGGGAGTCGGGGAGTCACTGACCTGTATCCTTCACGAGGGTACACACCCCGTAACGCGCGCGATCGAAGTATCACACGCTGCTTGCAAAGCTGAGTTTTGATCGAAAATCCTTTTTGGTCCATCGCACAGCTAACGAAGTGTACTTTTTCATTTTTTTATCCATGACCGGTCGCCCCGGTAGCGTATCAGGTTATCCTCGAGCCTGGTATAGGTCAGTTTCGTGAGCTCAAGTACCCGCGAGGAAAATTCTCGAGAAAAACCATAGGAACATCTTGTTGTGCACAAATTGACTTGCGGAAAAAGCGAAAGCTCGAGAGCGTGAGTTAGCAGCACCCGATGAAAAATCGACGAGCAGTGGGATTGATGAATCCTATGCGTGATGAAATTGAAGGCAAGAACCAGGGGGGCGTTGAAGTGACAACGCCTGTGACCATGGCTTGTCCAGAAGCTGAAAAGCAGAAGTGTGAAATGTACATAAATATGTAAATATACAATATGTATATGTATAATTGTGTTTTTCTTTCCCCTTCGGGCAGATCTCTTCGTGCTCGCACCCTTGTCCGAAACGTCGCGTGGGGTGGGTACAATTCGACCGTGGGGCTCACATTGCCGGAGGTTTGGCGAGATCCGTGCGGTGTGTCGCGCGTGGCAAGCCTTTCAAACTTTTTTGGCCTTGGACACTTGAGGCAAATCCGCGAGTTTCCGCAACATCCCCGGGGATTGGGCTTCTGCATCATCTATCCCCGTGTACGCACGTAAGATTTGGATGCAAACCGGGGTTTTCTGCTCGTAGAGGGTACCCGCACATTTCCCTCTTTTTGCACAGAGCACAACGCTACGATCCTGCCTACCAGCAGCAGTCCAGCCCCCTAGCAGCAGCACCCTGCAACTCTATGCGCGTGCGGCTGGCTGCTGTTGTTGTAGGTGATTACTTTGATCGGAGCCTGCGATGCTCTACCCGCCTATACGCCGCTATTAATACGTCTCGCTGCTGCTACTGCTTCTTCTGCTCCTTCTGTCAAGTGACATGCCGGCGTAAAATGTAAGGATCGTTTGAATATATCATGAGTACTCACACGGTCCTTATATTCATGTTCATTTTTGTGTTCTCCTTATATGATACCGTACCATACCAAGAGAGCACACAACGCTATACGTATACAAACTCTACCCCACAGCAGCAGCGGTAGGCAACACTATTTATGTAAGATCGCAGATGACAGACAGCAGACAACATGTGGAGAGCACAACGCTACAAGCCTGCTGCACAGTAGCATCGGTAGGTGACACCATTTATGTGCGCTTGGCGTGTCCTCACTATGCTGCGAGCGTGGTGCTCTGTGCAAAAATAGGGAAACGTACCGTGGTACCCTCTACGAGCAAATAAACTCGGTTTGCATCCAAATCTTACGTGCGTACACGGGGATAGGGGATGCAGAAACCCAATCCCCGAGGATTTCGCGAAAGCCCGAGCATTTGCCTTAAGTGTGCCCAAGGCCGAAAAAGATTAGAAGGCTGGTCACGCGCGACACTCTGCACGGATTTTGCCCAAACCTCTGACATCGTGACCTCGACGGTCGAATTGTGCCCACCCCATCCGACGTTTCGGAAAAAGGTGCCAGCACGAAGAGATTTGCTCGAAGAAAAAAAAATGACAATTATACGCATACATATACGTCTAGTCTAGTTGAATTATTTTATGACATATTTTTCGTTTGCTATATTTATTCGCTGGGGTATTCTTCCACTCCAGAGTCCGACGCGAGTCGACGAGAGAAGAAAACGCTGAATTACTCTCGCGATAAAATGAAGGCACGTACCGTAGTGGGGAGGGGGGAAGAGGGTCCGCTATGTGACCCCGGATCTGAGTTACTGCTGGGAGGGAGCTCGAGAGTAGTGCGAGGATAATAAGTGAGATGGGAAAAAAAAGAGTAAGGTGGCCGCCCTGGTGGTCTAGTAGTAACCCCTGAATTCTATTAGTGGCGTTGGTCCTTAAGTTCGATTCCCACCGTGGTGAGATTTGACTTTATCTGAAAAAATGCAAAAACATATAGGGTCAACTGCTGAGAGCGCCTAGACCAGCGTGGGTAGGTTCGATTCCACGCGAGTCGACGAGGGAAGAAAATGCTGAGTTATTCTCTTGATCAAATGAAGGCACGTGCCGTCGTAGTGGGGAGGGTCGTAGGGGGGAGGGGGGAGAAGGGCACGCAATGTCACCCCGAACCTGAGTTACTACTGGGAGGGAGAACGAGAGCAGTGCGAGGATAATAAATGGGATGGGATAAAAAGAAGAAGCGAGAGTGACTGAAGCCCGTCCTGTGACCACGGACGACTTGATTACCGTGTACGACAGAAGACAACACACCCCGGATATTACTTTTGGGAGTTTAATAAACGTATCACCGGGTGGGTGCGGTATTATAGTGGGGGGTGTGCAGTCTTTTGTGTAACGCGGGTGATAACGTGCAGGTCACAGGGCCCACGAAGGGGGCGTGATAAACCAGGGGGTGTGATAACACTGCCGCACACTCGCAGAGGAGGGTGTGGGATTGAGGGAGTGTGATAAAAAGGGGTTGTGATAAAACGTGCTTGCAAAGAATTGCCGCTGTTGCAGTGTGGTTTGGCGGCGGTGTGATAAAGCTGTCTGCAAAAGTTGCCGGTATCTGCTGCTGCCGCACACTTGCAGGCGTGTGGTTTGTGGGGTGGGATGGCAAATGCACAATGCCTGTCAAGGTTACCGGTACTTGCTACTGCCGCGCCCTTGCAGGGTTGTGATGTTGCGGGGTGTTATAATAATGCCTGCAGAACAAAAACGGTACCTGCTGCTGCCGCACACTTACGACTGGCAGCGGGCGTGGTATTGCGCGGATGTGATGAGCAAGGGAGGAGTCGAAACAGCTGTCGAAGGAGCGGAGTAAGCTGCGGCGGGATTCTGTTCTCCCTCCACGCTCCACGTCCATTTCGAAGGTCTCCATACCGGGTGGTTCCCCGCCCAAAAGGATGTATAGTGCGGGATCACAGGACAGATGCTGAATCATCCGGGTGATAGTAGTAGAGGGGCCGTGAATACATGCGGCGCAACCTCAGGGGGTGTGTTACCTTATGTAACCCCGGTGGCAATTCTCCCTTGTATTGATTAAGAAAACACATGCATCTAATCACCGGGTGTTGTATTCTGCAGGGGGTGTGATATATCTTCTATAGGTGTGTTATCTTTTGTCGCATATGGTATGCGAGTTAATACGAGAAAACAACAGAATATGACAAGTAGCATGTGAATACATCCGTACGTGAGCTCGCCGGCAGGGGGGAGGGGGTTGGCAAAAAATGTGTGTGAGTGTATCCGAAAGTATCTGGGGTTGTTGGTTGGTTTCAATGTGCTTTGTTTCTGATTGAGGTGATGCCTCTGTCATCTCACGGTAGAGATGGAGGCAGGAGTTCCTGGACTCCCAACCTGAGGAACTCACAATGTCTCGCCCAAACCATGACTGAGTTCAAAGACATTCGTTCGCGCAACCCTGCCACCATTTTAATGCGCGAGTCCTCAAACTTATACACACGTGAAAATG
Organism: Undaria pinnatifida; assembly: GCA_012845835.1. Classification (NCBI taxonomy): domain Eukaryota; class Phaeophyceae; order Laminariales; family Alariaceae; genus Undaria; species Undaria pinnatifida. Next base: position 7,529,634 of record JABAKD010000025.1, on the reverse strand, counting down.
ATCACACTAAAACTCCGGGGGAAAGAAATTACGTTAATAATACTACCAAATGTTGACCATATTACGGCTAGTATGTACCTGGTATGTTTTTGTCCTGTTCCATGTACTAAATACTTTATACAATACTTACAATTTGGTACAGCCCCCGCATACACTAGGTGTTGCTTCAACCAAGGTTCGTGTGGCTGGCGTACCCCAACATGTTGTGATTCCATCTAAGGAACAAATTTACCAACTCAACCCTGCGATTTGTCGCGCAACAAACACCGCCTATAGACTGGCTTGATTTCAGCACCACGAGAATACATGGAAGGTTGCAGCCCATCGAGACGGCAACAACACCGTGTAGGGCAACGAATTGGAGAAATCCTATTTATGATATGAACGTCAGGCTCAATTTTTCGGGAACGCTAAAAGGTTTCGATTTATCGGAACACAGATATGCTGCCAACGTAAATGCAGGAGATGCCAGAGAAAGACAGTAGCCAAATATCGACCCGTGTCGTTGCTTGCGGGTTGCATTTTGACTACGTATTTTCACGAGCGACCCCGTCACCATAGTATGCCCAGCAGTCAACTGGCCGCGCTTCTAATCCCCAGAGCACAGCCTTGGGCCCGGTAGTGCACCTCCCTACGCGTCCGATATGCCGCCAGATGCGGCTTAATCGCCAGCACTGCTGATGTCGGCGGTTATGGCGACCATGGTTCTGTGCCTACGGGTGTAGTGCTAGTGCTGATGCTGGTGCTGGTATTAGTGGTGGTAGTGGTGGTGGTGATGCTGATGCTGGCTCTGGTGCTGTCGTGGCTGCCCCTGCTGCTTCTCTTGGTCATCCCTTTTTTTTCTCCTCTTTTTCGCGTGCACTCCTGCGGCGGCAGGGTTAACACGGCCGGCTTAAGGCGTATGCAGATTTACCTCCCTCCTTCTCCCGCTTGCCTTCTACTGTACCCTTTTCTACCCTGTCCGTCAGGCGGGCCTTACGTACCACCTAATCAATCTGGGTGCGAGGAAGACCAAGGCGAGATGCCAATATTTTGTTTTCAATAGAATGAAACCAAGACAGATTCTGCACGGTATGCACATTCACCTCGTCCTCATCCTTGGCACATTGCCAAGCATTGTTAGCTTCTGCAGCGATTGTTTTTTCCTCCCATAATATCCTACAAGGTTTTCACCCTCTATCGTCCTCACAGCACCAATCTCCTTCGCCACCCTATGCTTCTTCACGATGGTATTGGGATTGTATCTATCCGTTATCACCTGATATGCATAGGTCAGTGACGTGGCCTCTGTCATTCTCGTCAAAACGAGGGAATCGTTCTCAGCATAGACCGGTATGTGCCATATGGCGTTCTTGCAGCTGCAATCGTTGCGGAAAAGGTTCTCGACAGTAAGCCCTCGCCCGTGAGTTCTCCTTGCCTACCATTACAAGATCCGGGCCGTTTCTCTGACGGCACCACCAAATGCCCTATTCGAGAGGTACGTCAACGCGTTTTTGTCTCAACGGGGCTATGTGATGAATAAGCATGATTGATTGTACTAGATGTGCACAATAACCACCGAGAACCACAATTAACATTTACTGGGGTTCAGCGCTTTTGGGGGTCACGTCTAACAGAATGCATGCTGCGGAAACGCCTTCTCGGACTACAAGTCCTTTATGCGGCGCTGCCTCTTGTATGTTTCTTTTTCTCGCCGGTGTAAGCTTTTTGACTGCGTCATGGGTGTCGCCGCTCCTCGCGGCTCGCGACGTGGCTGCTTTCACCATCCTCGTCTTGTTCCTCTCCAACTCCTCTACTTTCCTCTGTACAATGGTTCCTGTCGCGCACTTGTTATTCAATTGAGCGCCTTGATCGATATCACGACATGTGATAACGATAAACATAACCCGCCCCCCTGAAAGGCTTCGTTCACTGTCACCCTTGCCTCGATAGGAAACGCATTAGCCTAAAAAAATAGATGCGCCGCTAGCGTGTTGCTCATTCCATCAGGCGTTACCGGGTCTCGTATATAGTAGGACGGGGTTGAGGTACAGCGACTCCGATACGGGTACGAATATCGAAACCTCATTTATATATTTGCGTTATTTGCCGAGCGGTAGAAGAAGGGATGACACCACTCACAAGTAGGCGGCGAATTGCAACGAAACCTTCCCTGACGGGAGCGATCCAAGCACCATATTCCCGCTAACCTGCAACTACTACCAATAAAATAACATTTTTTTCATCGCAAAATGCCATCGCGTCCTTTCACTACGGTAATGCACGCACAATGCACAGAGTCTAACCCGCTATAGCTACCGCTCTTTATTTTTACACGCGCTTTCTTGTCATGCAACAGGCGCTATTCCAGTGCGGGAACATGGTCAAGTGAGCGGAACTGCCCCGTCAGCGCCAAGTTACCAAGACCATATTCGGGCGACCGCCTACGTCGTAGGTTCGCAGCAGGCGCAGATGGCATATCCTGAAAGGCGGGGAGGCTTTGGGGGGAATCCTGTCGTACTGAGCCACGATGTACCCCCTACCTATAGGGCGCATGTCATTGGGAATCCCGATTCACGCACAAACCCCGCCCCACCAAGCTATGCGGTGCATGTTGGTGGGAATCCCGTACCGCCGAGCTCCGTGGAGTATGTCGGCGGCCATGACGATGGCGTACGAACAGCACCCGTTGCCGGGACCAGTGCACAGGTCAACCCCGCTGACAGTGGCGTCGTGAAAGCAGAACGGCGTCGAAGGAAATGGGCAATGTTCGTGCTCGGAAATTTAATTTCCGCCTCTGTCGTCATCTCGGAGTTAGCGGAGCTCAACGTGTGTTTCGCCGAGTACGTTGGAAATGTAGACGATGACGATTTAACTAGTGGCGAAATAGAAGATCGGAAAAACTACGAGGCCTCCGTCACAAACGGTGTAATGATGTTCACGCTGATATTCGGTCTTTGGGTAGATGTGTTCTCGGCGTTGACTTTGTCCCTTATTTATCGGTCCCCGTTGGATATTAAATCCGTGCACAAGATCCCCTACGATGATGTGAGAAACTGCGGAGGCATGGTGATCGTATTCTTCTTGGCTCCTTTTTCGTGGGCGGTGATATATCTGTTCGGCGGAGTAGCAAGCATCTACTTCGCTACGAACTCCTCCTGCGGGGGACAAGGTGGAGCGGGGGCTGAAGCCTACTTGGCGGTGTCGGGCATTATCATGACCTTTGGCGGGTTGTTTATGCTTGCGCTGTCCGCATTGATTTTGTTTTTTTCTTGCGGTTCGCCTTTGAGACGTACGGATGGTTGTTGCGCCTCGGTCAGGAGGAGGATCAGTAAAACCCTTTTGTCGAAAGGCCCGTACTTTGATTTTTTTTGGCAGATGCAAGGCTTGGTATGGACGTACCGAACGGGTGGGTTAGGACTGATAGAATTCATAAGCATTGGCACAAGTGGCGTCTTGGGTGAGGTGTTGGCTGCCTGCGGTAGTCTAGCCCCGGACATAGTGCAGGAGCTTGCTGGACCCTTGGGGTAGATTTTCGTGGGTATTTTCCATGGCACAGAGCTCAAATAATGGTATGACATTGAAAGAAGAATAAAGAATCTCGACAGAAGTATTTGCCATGTCTCGCAGATTGAACAATCGTCGTTTACCATATGCGGAAACTCCCAACAGAGCTAAGTGTCATGGTTATATAGTGCGGATTTAAGTATCGTCGTCTGCTGATTGTGCGTGTCGGTGTAACCTTGGTCAGGCTTCCGCTCCAGACAATGTGAAACGAAAAAAGGTTTATATGCCGTAAATGGCCGGCACGCATGCTTCGGACAGATTGGAATGCATTGTTTTCTTGCCTCGTGTGTTCTGATATCTGTTTGCATACTTGCAGGATAAATATATGGTCTATATATGCCACAACGTTGAAATTGCTATATATATGCTGAGTATTGCAATATGGTGAATAAATACAACGCTGAGTGTACTACAGGGTGAAGTCACTGTCAAGTGAAAAAGGTACACTGTGTAGACTAACTGTATAGACTAGACTAACCAAGAACCGAAAAACAAGTTATTTCTATGCAGTGTCCGCAATAAAAAGGGATTGAGGTGGGACTCACGCAGTCTCCCTTCTTAGACTCGTTTCTGAGGTTCGGTTTATCAGCTTCAGTCTCAAGAGTCATTTCCGTTATGTGGGTCTCATTGATCCAGTATTCGATCTTGTTTGTCTTAATCCGGCGACACGATCAGTCTCATCTTTCAGACGCTTCGCTGTTAGTGCAATTCATGTCTGCATCTTTTCATGCAGTGATAACTCTCGCCTCTCAAAATGCGACTCACTAGACCAGTCTCATTTTGCGATTCTCAAACATTTTGTACGTAAGGCTCGTTCGTCTTGGGCCGTTTCTGAGGAGGGCGAACCAGATTCGGTCGGAATGTACTACAAATATAGGTCTACAACACAAATGAAAGAATAAAGAACCAGAGTTTCGAATCATCCTTTCGTTTGCCGAGGTTCTTTGCCGTGTAGAACCGAGCTCAACGCTATTTTTTTTTGTGACAGGATCTGACAGTGCAGCACGGTGCACGGTGTCGTTTGAAGTCGTACAGTGTTTCACTGCAGGGGATTAAAATACGACCGTAAACAACACCACATCATGCCTCACCTTACTTGTTCGCACCAGACTACCAGCTATGGATTATAAAAGCGCTATCTATGGCCTTATCTGAAAGCCTATTGTGTTGTTTGTATTGTCGATTGCCTCTGTTCGGTTCAGGTTTTAATATTCTGAATCGTCGGCGCGGTGCGTCGAGGTACGGTGCGTTTTTTTTCTTCTGATAACCCGACCGTGCGGTGTGAGGCGGTGAGGTACGGCGTGTTTATTTGCTTCTGAGAATCAGACGTTGCGGTGTGGCACGGTGCGGTTTTGTTCAGGGCTACCAAGTTAATCGTGCCGTAGAGTGTGCTGTTCGGTAAAGTTGCAGCAGAATGCACCGCACAACGGTCTGATGAGCCAGATATTATGCACAACTATGATAACTTCGCGGAAACCCCACGAACTAGAACATGAGTCGAAACTCTGGCCGTCAAAACTCACTCAACACCCGCCCGAGCGTCGATCGTCACTGCTGCTGAGTCGTTCTACGGTAGCCCCCCGAACATTTATTCAATGACAGAGATGTTCAGGAGATGGAGTAGCAACAACAGGCCCGAGCTGTGTGCTTAGACAAAGGACCGCCCTCTGCAATATGCCCGAGATTAAAGAAGGTGGTGTTTACGTCTTGAATACTCCAGCAGTACCCAAGCGAAAACGGAGAGAAGACGGGGAGAGGTGGGTGTAGAGAAGAGTGAGATGGAGGGTGGCACAAGCTGCTCCCCACCACGCTCGCCAACGAGACATAATCCCCCGTACCTCCCCAAACCACCAATACACTATCCATCAACTGGCCACAATGTAACAATTCTCTCTATGGCGGATACCCCGCCATGTCCCGTTCGCTATTGCCAACAGACTTTCCACACATTATTGCTGGGCTACCGTACATCCCGTAATACCCCGAGTATCACACTGTATTGGTTGATATAAGCTACATTTAACACTCCCCTATTAATAGGTGTTTCAACTAGCAAGACTAGGCGTTGACAAGTTGGGTATCGGGAAAACGTAGATCGAACCGCCTACCATTAAAACCTACCTCCAATAACGGGATCCCCTAGACCAGGAAAATATTGAATCCTACCTCCTGCCCAAAAGAAAATCGCGGTGTCTTTCGAGACTCTCCCTACCGATAGCTTTAGTCAGGATATCCGCGTGCTGATCTTCCGTTCGAAGATACTGCACTGAGATGTCACCACTGGCAGCCAGCTCCCTGAGAGAATAGTACCGTACGTCAATGTGCTTACTGTTGGACGAGCTCAAGGGGTTTTTCAGCTAAGTATATCGCCCCCTTGTTGTCTTTCTACACGCTGACGCTCATCGGCTCCAGACTGGGCATCAGAAATGCCAGTATATCCCTTATATTTAAGGCCTCCTTGACCCCATCTGCCATTGCTACGTACTCGGCCTCAGTGGTAGATAGGGTGACACACTTCTGTGTTCTAGAAAACCAAGATATTAGCGTACCCCCGCAGCAAACAGCTACACCAGAAACGGAAGGCCTGTCCTCTGCCTTGTGGGCGTAGTCCGCGTCTACGTACGTCTTTAAATCACACTTCATCTGCACCGACTCCAAGTCACTATCCCTCCTGAACGTTAAGCTTGAATCCGACGTGGCATTCGAATACTTGAGTATTTCCTGTGCCGCCTTGTAGTGAACCGGCTTGGGATCATGAGAAAACCGGGCGACTGCCCAAACTGCATTCGCGGTATCGGGCCTCGTCTGGTTCGCGATCCACATCAGGATCCCCCCGATCTCGCGGAACGGGACATCCACCACGGTCTCCTCCTCGCTCACGTTGCTGAGGTCCAAGGAAGGGGCTGCGGAGTGGGGATGGATATGGAAGCACCAAAGCGATTCAGCACGCTCTGAATGAACTGAGTCTGAAAAATATCCAAAGTACCATTCTCCCGATCTCTCTTGTACTCACTGCCCATGTACCACTCTACCTGCCCGAGATGTTTGGTGGGAAATCTCTGATGGAGGGCACTAGCTACCACCTCAGTCACCTTCTCAGTAGCTGCAATCTTGATGACGTCCACATGGAAGACCAACATCGCCACAACGTCACCAACAACCATCAGACGAAATTCACAGGGATCTACCAAGCATTGCTCGAAACCACACTCCACCAGAGTTGACGACAACAGCTGATACCACGCTCGACCACTCTTCTTCAGGCCATAAAGGGCCTTGTTGAGGAGAACTACCTTGCCAGATACTGATCCACAACCGGAAGGAAGACGAAAGTAGATATCGGTGTTCAACTCCGACTGAACGAATGCCTGGTCTACATTTAAGTGCCTCAGGTCCCAGTCTAGCTTACGTGCCATGGCCGCTACCAACCTGTTAGAAGTTGCGGAGGCCGTAGGGGCAGACGTTTCGGAGCAGTCTGCCGCCTCTACCTGGCTGTACCTGATAGCTACCATACGGGCCTTTGCCCTATCAACCATACCATGCGAATCACCCTTCCCCTTGTATAGCTCCTTGACATCTACGATATTGCATCCCCCAGGAATTTCAGTCACTTCCGCAAAGGTTCCGGCCGCCACGAGCCCATCGAACTCCTTCGACATTGCCTCCATTCACACGTGGGAGTACTCCGATGAGCACGCCCCAGGGTACGAAACAGGCCCCGGCCTCGCTTCCAGGACGAGACACTTAGGTAGGCAACTCGCCCGACTCACGGGTAACCTCCTGTACCGCCAGTAGCCCATGGATTAGTTTGCGCCCTTCATCGGGCCCAAACACACTCACCAGGCTTGCTGCATTTTGATTGAGCGCTCCCGTCTGCGCTCTGCTCTCAATCTCCAGGTCCAACCAGGTGCGATTCAAGTTGGCGCGCCGCATTCCGCGCCATCGTAGTAACCGGACCATTATCTTCCGATGATGACGCCGCGCCCGGGTTTTCCCCGTCGACTGACGATTCACTGCTTACCGACGACAAATATTTACCTGACGGGGCAGTTGTAGCGTCAGGGGTCGGCATATTAACACCGTCAACAGAACCCCGCTCATCTTGACCACCATTGCCTACACTCCCCGCCGGAGAAGCCACTCGAGGTTGATGAGGGATTCCTCTCCCCAGCATCGGCAATCGAGTCAGCTTCGGCAATCGAGTCGCTGGGTCAGAATCAAAATCATTTAGCTCTCCCGGCTCTGCCGTTTCTCCCAGCTCCGATGCCCCTCCTTGTTCTGACGCCCCTCCCAGCTCCGGCGCCCCTGCCGGTTCCAGCGATGCCAGTTGCTGCAGTTGCACCGGCGGCACCTCCATGATCGGTGGTGCCTCCCAAGTGACGTCCCTTGTTTTCACCACCTTGTTCGCCCGCGTTAGCATCCGCAATGAGCCATGAGGGTGGTCGATGCCCCGCCCGAGGTAGAAGCTACCTTCGCACCTGGGGAACGACTTCGACGGACGGTTTCAGCGGCAATATCCCGGACGAAGAAACCGGTGCGGTGTTGCAGTGCAGGCTTACCATGCCACATCTCGAACGGCAACTTGCTGCCCTGATTGGACGTGGTCGCGGTGCGGTTCAATGCTTCGCACGCCCAGTGTACTGCCTCGGTCCAGAGGGTCTCCGACGGTGGCAATTCGACGTGAGGGAAGAGGATGGAGGCTTGGATGCGCGCGGCAAGTGCCGCGATCTGGATGATACCCAGAGCTCTCTCGGCAAGGCCGTGTAGCTCCGGACTCTTTGCGTTGGTGAATTTCTGTTTTACGCAATTCTGCCTGCACACGTCCCCGAACTCCCCCCCAAACAACTCTCCTCCGTTGTCAGACCTTACTCTCTCTACTTCCGACGGCACACCATCCCCATGCACGTCAGCCAAAAACTTCCTGAAGGCGTCAGCAGCATCGGACTTACGCTCGCGGAAGTATACCCATGCGTACCGGGTAAAGTCGTTCTTCACTATCATGATGTATTTCTTACCAAGCAACGAAGGAATAATCTTAAGGCCACTGAGATCCACGAAAACTCTTCCTAGCTTCTTTGTGACGCGTGATGTCGTACTGTTAGCGATCGGCGTACGATACCCCTTGGCCATGGAACACCCTGTGCACGTTCTTAACCTACCGAGTAGCTCTACATCTAGGGATTTTGCTGTCTCTCTCAACAAAAACTCGTTTGCATGGCCGTGTACGCAGTGGAAGACGTTGATGTCTGCAGTGGTATCATGCAAGGTAGCGCTGCCAGGGGGCTATCACAGGGCACGCCAGGGGAATAGTATGGGCAGGTTGCATGGGGTTCTCGTGCGAGAAGGTCAAACTACTGAGCCATTCAGTCTCACACGAGTTAGCACTACCGGGGGCTTCAATGGGAAACTCCAAGGAAGTAGGGTGAGCAGGTTGCACGACGTTCTCGACGGGTACGGTAACCAACAGGCGAAAGGGGATGTAGTCGTCATCGGGATCAATCCTTCTACCATGATTGCGGTATCGAGATCCATCACTTCAAAACTTAAGACGCCCATCCGCTAGGGTCACGCTCATATCCTTTTCGTCAGTCGCGAAACCTACTCCTCGTGTGTGCGCAGCATTAAAGAAAAAAAACAAGCTAGGTATGTATGCCACTTTGTCTAGCCTTACAGTGACACCTTCTGCCTTGTTCTAGAAAACTACCGTCAGCGACCCGTAACCCTCAACGTCTACCAGGGTGACATTGCCAAACGTAACCTTGTCCTCGGAAGGCTGCACGTCACGCAGTAAGTCAGCTGATCTAGTCATGTGAAAGGTCGCACCACTATCATATATATATTTCTCTGTGCCGTCCGTATCCTGCTCGCGCTCTCCTGATCGCGCTCTCCTACCGCATCTCTCTCACTAGGCATACCAATCGCCAAACACCCTATAATATCACTAGAGCCGTTTTGCGACTTCTTTGCGGCAGGGATAACGTGCGCGGTGCAGTTGAACCCCTGATGGCCTGGCTCCAAGCATCCGTGACACTTGTTACGCATGTCGTCGTACTCCCCGACCTTCGTACTGCTGCTGTTGTCGTTCTTGGCTGCAATAACATAATCGGAAACACGCTTACCAGCTCGGCCACCCTTTCCACTACCTTCCTGCTTACGATTTCGGCGGCAAGGCTTGTTCGCAGTTAGGGCTTGTCCTACATTTCGAACTTTGGTGCTCGCACCTCTTGACATGATCTATCTCGGCCCGAGTGACGTTATCTCTGTACAATATGGTACGCTGCTCGAACTCGTAGTCGTCGGTGAGAACTTTTACGATTTTGAGGTTCACATCTTCTGTAGGTAAGTGCACTCCCAGTGATCCCAAAACGCGGACAATCTTGTCTACACGCGCGAAAAATCTCATCGGTGCTTTCTTCTTCTCCATGACCAGATCGTTGAAGTGTCGTTTCCACTTAGACTTCTCAGCCAGTGTTTTGGGCAAGAACCGGTCATGGAGCATTCGCCAAGCTACACTAGGAGAATTAGTGTCGAACGCCATGTTCAACAACTCGCGTTCGGTAATACTCTCCGTTATGCAAGTCCAAGCTAATCGGGACCTCTTCACGCTGACTTCAGTAAATCCTTGTTCTAGCAAAATACGGGACGTCACAGGTGGATCACCTACCATCATGTCAGTCACAGTCGTAAAGGCTTGCATGCAACCGCGAGTGATTACATAGCCTTCAAAACGTCGCTTCCACAGAAAGTATTCCACTCCACTACCGTTGAATTTGGGAACAGCCGATTTGATGCTACTGGTGTCCCTAGGTCCAATGGATAGACTGCTCCCACCTGAATTATCTACACCTGATGAGGGCAGGTGTCCACCGGTGGGTGCCGCTTGCAGTCCGCCAGTGTGCTCCCGGCTCTCCTCGATAGCCGACAACAATTTCTCGAAGAGCCTTGCCTGGGAAGCGAGCTTCTGCTTCTTCAAATCTTTCATGGTCTCGTGGTCCCCCATCTCAGATCAACCTCCGTCAAGTTCGAACTTTTCGTGAACGTATTCAATGACAGAGATGTTCAGGAGACGGAGTAGCAACAACAGGCCCGAGCTGTTCGCTTAGACAAGGTACTGCCCTCTGCAGTATGCCCGAGAAGAAAATAAGATGGTGTTTACGTCTTGAATACTCCAGCAGTACCCAAGCGAAAACGGAGAGAAGACGGGGAGAGGTGGGTGTAGAGAAGAGTGAGATGGAGGAAGGCACAAGCTGCTTCTCAACACGCTAGCCCACGAGCCATGATACCCCGTACCTCCCCAGACCACCAATGCACTGTCCACCAACTGGCCACAATGTAACAATTATCTCTATGGCGGATACCCCGCCATGTCCCGTTCGCTATTATATTGCCAACAGACTTTCCACATAATATTCCTGAGCTACCGTACATCCCGTAACACCCCGAGTATCACACTGTCTTGGTTGATGTAAGCTACAATTAACAAATTTCTTGCACGAAATCGTCGGTTTCGAAACCAGCTCCGGGCCGTATCTCCTTAAATACGGTGCTCGTTGCCCCCCCGACGTCATCGTTCGATAGACCTTTGCAATCAAGAAGTACATAAAGATTTCATTTTCGTATCATCCTTCCTTGTGTCGAGCAGCCATGAAACATTCGTTAAACAAAATCGCTGGTCTGGGGGCGGGGCTATCGTAGAAGCAGTCTGCTGCCGATCGATGGCGTTATTGGCGTTCTTCCCACGAAAAGAAAAACACGAAATTTGCAAACTCGTGAGTGTGTGTAAAGGAGCAGTCTAAAGCCGTTTTCGACAACTGACATACCGACGAAACAACTGAAGCTGCGCCATTATTGCATTATACAGCACTACAACCTGAAGTCTGTACTATGGACACGATCGAGCTAGTCTTGTAAAAATGCCCTCGTCCCGGTGCAAGCTTGTCGCACTAGATTCAACAAAAAACAGGCAAAAACGAGGCGAAAAATCACTGGACGTAAAGACAAGAAAGATCAAACCGCAACTCTACCGCGATAGGCACGTGGTTTGTGAGGGCAACCAAACTCACTTGCGATGGAAAGCTGCATTTCTTCTAACGTTGCCCGTGTCCACTGGCCATATCGATAGGCGTTTTGTACTCGAGGAAACAATTAATCCAATGCCAGAAAGCGACAAGCATCAACCTGATATTGCTTGATACGGCAAGCTGCAGTACGATTTGAAAAAAGAAATGGCGCTCTTCTACATCCCGATCTTATATAGGCTACAAATTCTGGCGCGTAGATCGTGAGTTTGTAAGCTGCGCTAACCCCTATAGCGTAGATAAAGAAAGTCGGTTATTTACCCGTCCGTGCCAACTACGAATCGCGCACAAACAATCCTGCACACGGAGCCCCGAACCACCACCTAGGTATAGTCCATCCATTTAGCCCCTTCGAGACATTTGAGGAAAAAACTGACAACGGCCATGACGGTTACGGCTCCGAACACATGAACCAGCCATTCATTGCGGTTGGGGTAGGGGACGCAGCCGGAATCATGAAAACCCAGAGAATATTCGGTGTCGTGAAAAAAAATAAAAAATAAGAGGAAATGCAACTGCTGCTAAAATATGCTAAAACTTGAATAAAGCAAACCAACGATGGGAAAACCCAGTTGGAAATCCTCAGAAGAAACAAACGAATGGGATTGCTGCTGTAACCTACGATTGCCTAAATTTGGCTCGACCCCCATGGTCTTACCTGGCCCGATAGTTAAATGATTTTCGCGCGAAGCGCGAAAATCTTTTCTTGGCCGAATTTTTTGGTCAACGGCACGTGTAAAAGATCACAACTACAGGCAGTGAATGTTGCATAACTTTTGATCAAATGGGAGTACGTCGGCAAACAGGGTATGGGAATAAAGCGCTTGATGTCGTCCACCCCCTGGGGTGGGTAGAACGATCGACGTGGAATACAGTGTCCAAGAGGAGAGCCAAGACCGAACGAAAATAAAGTATGTGTCAATGTATTTGTTCTTTCAAGAATACCAAAGTATAGCCTCGAGTACAACCGAGATTATGCCACTACATGCTCCCTCAAGCTACATCCATAACCGCATGCCTGCACAACGCGCCTACCCTGTGGGCACGACAATGAGCTGCCCGAGATAACCATGCCCTCGAGGTACGTGCTCTCGCTAACAAACGCGAACCCTTTCATTGACGTAGACTTATGGTCCACCTACTTCGAGCTGCACCCCCCCGGGTAAGCATCATCCCCGACGCAGTGACACTCGCTACCGAACATCCGGATGGGCCTCGTGGCAATCGGGTTGACTTTGACACGGCGTCGACTCTCTGGCACGGTGCAAATGGGACCTGGAGATGACAAGAACAACTGGTTGTGGTGACGTTTGAAGGCTCCGACTCGCATTTTGTGCCCGCACGTACGGCAGTGCTGGTTCCGCCGCTTAGCACCCGCCGCCGAAGAAGCGCCTGACACAGCGCTAAGCCCAGCACTGCTGTTGCCCCCGGCGGAGTTACCCTGCTCTGCTATTACAAAGATATCACACAGATCGTATCTAACTCATACCGAAAACAGATGGCGGTTACTGAAAAAAAATCCAAACAGAAAAAATACGAAATCTTTGCACAGACGGTGGGAAATCTCCTAGTTCCACCGGCGAGACACATAGTTTTGCCCCCCTTCACGTACGTACTCATACTCCCACCTGCTTGCCGAGGGAACAATACTAGTATGTGTATCCCTGGTACCATAGTGGGGCCCTGCTGGTATGTGGATATCGATGTCCCCTCGGCGAGCAACGAGGGGCATGTGTACGTACGTTTAAGAGGCCAAAACTATGTGTCTTGCTGGTGGTGGCCGGAGGCTAAAAAGTATATTTCTTACTGTTTGTTTCTTGATCTCGTACCGTTTCTGTTTGGATGTACTCTTCCAGTAACAGTCATTTGTTTTCGGTATGGGTTGGATACAATATGTGTGATATCTGTGTGATAGTTTGATTGTGTACTAGTATTTTTCTCCCTTGTACCGTATTCGGACTGGCGGCCTGGTGTGTGGAGATCGATGTTCCCTCGGCAAGCAGCGGGGGGTATGTGTACGTACTAATAGCGGGCCAAAACCATGTGCCTTGCTGGTGGTGGCCGGAGGCTACTAGGAGATTTCCTACGATCTGTGTAATGATTTCGTGTCTTTTCTGGTTGGATAGACTAGACTATAGACTAGTTTCCGAAACCGTCATTTATTTGTTGTCGGTATGAGTTTGATACGATCTGTGTGATTTCTGTGTAACTGTGTGATTCTGTAATGGTATGTGTATTATTCGGAGTGGGGGCCTGCTGGTATATGGAGATCGTTTTATACGTACGTAAACATACCCCCCGTTGCATGCCGAGGGAACAACGATCTCCACATACCAGCAGGCCTCCATCGCGAATACGGTACCAGGGAGACACATACTAGTACAGAATCACACCATTACACAGATATGGCACGGATCGTATCCAACCCGTACCGAAAACGAATTACGGTTACTATAATAATATATCTAAACAGGAAAGATACGAAGTCTTACCACAGACGGTAAGAAATCTCCTAGTAGTAGCCTCCGGCCATCACCAGCAAGACACCAGGTGTGGACCCCTTATACGTACGTACACATACCCCCCTTCCAACCGAGGGGACAACGATCTCCACATACCAGCAGGCCCCCACTCCGAATACTATACCAGGGATACACGTACCAGTACAGAATCACACTATTACACAGATTTCACACACACATCGTATCCAACCTATACCGAAAACAAATGACGGTTACTGTTAGCAAAAACCCAACGGGAACTATTCGAAATCGTAACACAGACGGCAGGAGCCCCCTGGTATACTCCGGCCACCACCGGCAAGACACATAGTTTTGGCCCCCTATACGTACGTACATACCCTCCCCTGCTTGCCGAGGGAACAACGATCTCCACATACCAGCAGGCCCGCACTCCGAATGCGGTACCTGGGAGACATATACTATTAATAGTACAGAATTACGCTATTAAAATTACACAGATATCACGCAGATTGTATCCAACCCAAACCGAGAAGTATAGTCTATGTCGGTTTCTAAAATCTGGAAAAAAAACAATTGCACCCCCGCTAGACAAAAAGGCGCTCGTGCGCTTGAACGAAGGCATGGTCGGCATCGAGAACGTGAAGTCGGACGGAGGGGGCACCATCGGCGGACGGACTTGCTGTGCAAATTGCATGAGGTCGTTGACCCACAGGCGAAGATCGTCGTTTACCATCTCGCTCATGACAGCCCGCGCCGCGCAGCCACAGAGCAGGATAATATGATACGGCAGCGAGTCGGACCTGCGCAACTATACTTCCACGGGCCTAGTTATGACTCACCTGCTGCCTTGAGAGTTCGTATTCAGTATCCAGCAGTACCTTCGATTCCTCTGATTGATCCGAAACTCCAGACTTTGAGCGAAGTTAAACCGTTGGTCTCGCAAGCACGTGAGATGACAGTTGATGGATGATGTGGATGCACAAGCGAGCAGTCGTTTATGCACGGGTGAACAGTTGATATGCCTTTTTAACTTTGCACTTTTGATTGCACTTTTTCTTTCTTTTTTTGGGTGGTGTTAACAGACTAAACACCAGGTGATGTCAGGTGGACGCAACATGCGCTACCACCTGGGTCTGGCGTTACGATCCGGCGGATGAAACCGCTGATGAAACGTCCTTCCCACACCCACAGAGCTACCCACCACTGCATCTGCGCCCGGTGAGTCGTAATCATCAGACTACGGCCCACCGTATTTTTCATGTTCCCACGTTGGCTTGCCGTAACACCCCCCCAAGTCTGGTACTGTCCTCCAGAGCTTAGAACAATGCGGCTTTAGCCAACGGAACTACTCCACCCAGCCAGACCTGCCGCCTAAGCAAACGGTTTAGGCTGAGGCCGCCCTTCTTCCTGGCTCCTGGTATTGTATCTCCTTTCCAGACTCCATAGCTCTTAACTGGACCAACTTCCCAGGTTTAAGATGAAGCTGTCGCTAACTCCTTCCCTTGATTGACCTCGTGCCGATTCAGCTCCTCCCAGTCACCGTCTGGGTATCTCACCCGCCAGTATGGGTTGCTGAAATCGTGCACCTCCCCTACGAACACCTTCCTCCGGCCACGGATGTCTGCAAACTCCCTCCTGACTTTAGTTCCTATCGGGAATGCCTTTAACGCCTATTCCCTGGAAACTGCTTCCCTTTCCCCTCTTGTAGGCACTCCTGGTGGTCGAGTCCGGTGATCCGCTCCATAATACCTCTCCCACGAAGCGTGAAACACGTCCAGCTGTAGTGGCGTGAAGCTTTCTTGTACTTCTTCCTCGTTCAGCCAGTTAGATTCGACGCCATCCAGGTGCCTGCCCTTGTATTCCCAGACCCACGTGCCTTCTGTGACCCACAAAACTTTACGGTTGATTAGCGTGTACAGCGGTGCTGCCGCAATGGAACTACCTGCCATGGTCCCGTCCAGTGTACGTGTGCTAACTTCGAGTGAACTCCTTCCCTCGATAGTGTGCTGGCCGCCTCCGTAACCAACACGTAGTCACCGATCCTGGATTGTCCCCCTGGAGAAGCACGACCTATGCTGTCATTATAGCTTCGCCTACTTCGATCCTTGGCAGCTTGCCTTTTCTCTAGGGCTTCGCGTACCTCTCTGAACGCTTGTTGTTGATCCGCCACGAAGGCGTCCAATCCCCCTTGATATTCTACACCATCGACGACAGGGGTTATCGAGTCCAATTGTGTGCGGGCATCCCGACCGAACAATAGACGCAATGGTGTCGGCGACGAGGGTAGGCTAGGATCTGGGGTAACACGCTGGATCCAGCATGCTGGAAGTGCATACCGATCCCATATCCTAGGCCAAGACTTGCAGAGTTCGGATAATACCTCCTGGAGCCACCCCCCCACCCTTTCGACTGCTCCCTGGGCACAGGGGTGGTTGGCGGGACCATAGTCTATCGACACTCTCAACCACTGGCACAAATGTTTCACCACCTGCGCTGTGAACTCCCCCCCAGCATCGCTCCGGATCGACAACGGCACCCCGAAGGTCAAAAGGAGTTGTAACAGCTTGCGACTCACCCCGACGGCATCCTTCGACGGCAACGGATATGCTAACAGGAACTTGCTGGCTCTATCCACCACAACCAACAGGTACCTGTTTCCGTCTTGAGACTCTTGTTTGAGGTCTTGGATGTCCATTTCTAGAACTTCCCAAGGCCGCAGAAACTAGGCTGGCATCAGAGCTACTCGATGACTGTTGGCCCGCTTCCTTCTCCTGCAGCCACACGAGAGCACATATTCGCGCACGTCCTTGACCAACGTCGGCCAAATGTACTTGCCTTTAACAAGGAGCGTCGTGCGCGCCACGCCTGGATGGCCAAACATGCTGTGAACCAGCGCCAAGACCCCTGGTACCACCACCCTCGGTATTGCTAACTTAGGGTAAACAGCCATGTCAGCGCCGAGCAATCGGTGATGAGAGTAAATCTCCTGCCCCATACGTACGGTCTGAAGTGGTCTACCGCCCATAACACCGCCATCACTTACCGTTCCGTAGGTGACCGTCTAGCGTCAGTTCGAGACCGCCGGTGACTAGCATACCCCAAGACACGTTCAGAACCTTCATGTGTCTGGGTAAGAACTGCTCCTGCTCCTAATTCGCTGGCATCCGTGTGGAGCTGGAACGGCCTGTTCCAGTCTGGCATAGCCAAAATCGGTGGTGATGTCAGAGCGAGGATTAGCGCCGCCAACGCTTTGTCTTGCTCCTCTCCCCATGGAACCTTGAGTTTCCTCGCTCGTTTCGACGCGAAACGCTTGTCACGAAGAAGATTCGAGATTGGCGCTACCAGCGCGCTGTATCGGGGGACGAACTTCCTCAGGTAGCCTGTCATACCCAGCAGTGCCCTCACTTCCTCCACCGTGTTGGCCCTAGTAAGTTGAGCAACAGCGTCGATCTTAGACTGTGACGGGCGCACTCCTAGCCTGTCCACCACCATGCCCACAAACTCTTGCTGAGGACAGCACCACCATGATTTAGAGAGGTTCACCGACAAACCGGCTCTCGATAGTTTCTCCAGCACTTGCCTCAATAGGTCGAGATGTCCTTCCACCTGTTGGGTGTAGATGATGATGTCATCCAACCAGTTTTGGACTCCCTTCCCTTTCAACGGACAGAGAGCTCCGCCAACGAAGGCTGCAAAGCCTGCTGGTAGAGTCTTCACTCCAAACCCGAATCGGTTGAGCTCCCACAGTGTACCGTGGGCGTCTCTGAATGCGGTTCTGTGCTTATCGTCTTCTTCGATCTCTAGTTGGGTGAATCCTGAAGCCAGATCTATTGACGTAAAACAGCTCGCACCCTTCATGCCGTCAAAGATGCTTTGGATATCTCCTAGGCCTCCACTCTCCGACTTTAGCAACGTATTCAGCCCCCGGTCCATCCTTCTTGCGAACCACGACACAATCGGCTGCCTACGCTGATGTCGATCTACGGATGGCCCCGGTTTGAAACTGTTTCGTCACCTCGCTCTGAATCATGGCTTCCTCCTTTGGGGAATATCATCGTTGCTTAGCCGCATAGGGTGTGCAATCATCCTAAGGCAACCGTAGCTTAGCCCCGTGGCACGCTGGCACTACCTTGGGGTTAGCCGGGAACAGTCCGCGATCACGATATTCACGCAACAGTTCTAACAAGTTTGCCTTGCAACCCTGACTCAACTGCCCCATGTTGGCTTCGGCTATATCAACTGCAACTTCCTCGAGGTCACCCGTTGGCCTCTCCGTTCCTCCGCTTTCTCCCTCGGCAGCTGGAACGGGCTCTTTTTCCACCGACCGATCAAGTAGCAACCGCATTCTCTCTGTATCACTGGAGTTGGTTGCAAATACCTTCGCTACCACAACACCTTGCTGTATGGTCATCGCGGTTTTCGTTCGGTTGACGACTTTGCATTGTAGAGGGTTGCCCGGGTACCACCATTGCACACCCCTGGCTACCCCCAACTCAGCTCCCAGCTCCATGTCGTATGGTTGCGTTGGTATGACCAGTACTAACTGTCGATCTTGTGGTTGGGGGCCATCGATCTCAGCGGTACCCATGGCGATTCTGGAGTTGGCTTAAAGCCTCCTCCCTCCGCTAAATTGAGTACGCTCTCGTGCTCCCTAAGGAACGCAGCGCCTAGAATCAACCCATATGGTAGCCCCTCTACCACCCTGACCGTCATCCTTCTCACTCGGTCTTCCGGCATGAACACTAACGGAATGTCGCACGACCCAACGATGTTCGTGGGGGGAACTCCACTCTGGATAGGATTCGCCGCCCTAAGCAAACCTTTTCCCTTGGCTAATTATACTCTACTGAGCGAACGAAAGACTCCGACGCATAATTCCCTCCCCCTGCTCCTGTGTCTATCAAAATGTCTACAGGCAATCGGCAACTGCTTCTGGTAGGGTGCCAAATGGTGGCCTTGACCCATGCCTGTCGTGTCCCTCCTCCATTTTTGACAGGCGCGCAGTCCGATATTGCATGCGTTGCTTCCTCCTCTTGCCTGTGATGCGATTCAATGCTCCCCAGAGAATGATCCTCGAGGGCGCACTTCAGGCTTCTTGGTCAAAGTCAGCAGAGGGCGCTGTCCCCTTTCCATATGCCTGCTCCATCTCTGCCTGTGTCATTTCTGATAATGCAGCCATTGTTTCTGTGTTGATTACCGCCATACCCTCAAGCGCCACATCATCCGCAAGAGCTGGCCTATGCCCAACCTCGAGTCCTGCCTGGACGCCGTCGGAGACACCCTCTACATTTCAGTCGCCGACATTCTCAACGCGTTCTGGCAGCTACCCGTGGCCGAGGGGCACGTCGACCGCACCGCCTTCGTGACACCGAGGCAAGTACTGTTTTAAGCGCATGCCTTTTGGAGTAGCGAATGCACCATGGCTGTTTCAATACGTCATGTCTTTAGCTCTAGGCCACCTTGGCCCCGACTCCGGTATCCTTTCGTACATGGACGATTTGATTCGTATCGATCACACGTTCGAAAGCCACCTCGTCTCTCTCGAGAAAATGTTTGCAGCGTTGCATGTGGCAGGCTTGACACTCAAACCGTCCAAAATTCAATTCTGGCTGAAAGAAGTCGACTATCTCGGTCATGTCATTTCCGCGAAAGGTATTTCCGTCAGTACCGACCGCATTAATGCGATTCACGACCTGCCCGCGCCAAAATCCATTAAAGACTTACGTTCTGTTCTGGGTAGGGCGAATTTCGTCCGTCGGTTTGTGAAATATTATTCTGACCTTACTGCACCGCTTGTGGAACTGGCTCGAAACAGCTTCGTCAAACGCACGAGTTTTAAAAAGGCCTGGGGTTCGGCACAAGATGCCGCATTCCAGAAACTTAAAGATGCTTTATCCGAAGCCCCTGTGACCAAGGCTACGGTAGGGGGGGTACCCCCATTTTCACTGGTGTGTTTGAGCCACTCGCACGAGTGACTCTGTACCTCACGGATGAAAATGGTTTAGGCACTTGTTTTGCGCAGCTTAGATCACTTTTGCATTGCGGATTGATTTCGTGGATGTAAAACTTGAGAAATACGTAAGATCGCATAGGAACAAAGGGGTTACTCGCGCGAGTGACCCCTGCCACTGAAATAAAAGGCCCAAAAGGGGACCCCCCTACCGTAGCCTGGCCCCTGTCCTACACTTTCCCGATTTTTCGAGAGATTTCGTCGTTCACACCGACGCTTCTGAGCAAGGTGTAGGTGCTTTCCTAGCCCAACCGTCCATGGGCAGCACCGATGGCAAAGAGCTGGATATTGTCGCATACTATAGCAAGCGTTTTTCTCGTAGCCAAAGCCACTATAGCCCTACGATGAAAGAATGCCTTGCTGTCGTATGGGCTCTTACCCATTGGCGTCCGTATCCACTTTACGTGTTGTACCGACCACCAAGCTCTCACGTACTTGTACCACATGCAAGACACGTCCAATACGCTCACCCGTTGGGCAATTTGTCTTTACAATTACGATTTCACCGTCAAACACGTTCCGGGAAAACTTAACGTTGTATCGGATACGCTATCGCGTATTTTTAGCGAGGTGGATGGAAAACCACTTCCATCCGAACCGCAACTTGCAGCTATCTGTCGTATATGTCTTCCCCGTCATCGATGCTGCGAAGTTGCTTGCTCATCAGAGGAAAGCATTTTGTCAGTACTTTGACTACCTAGCCAATCCTACTAAAGCTCGCGTCCCACACCAGCAATCAAAGTCCAGCATGAGAAAAATCTTCATCCACGAAGGTTTGCTTTGCCGGTCTTACGTCCCTGCCCACCTACGTAGGCGGGACACCTTTCGTGACCAGTTTGTGGTGCCGAAATCGTTGAGAACACTTGTAATCAACGCTTGCCATGACCTCCCCTCGTCAGGTGGTCACCTAGCCTTTAAAGGTACCTTCGACAAAGTTCGAGATCGTTATTGGTGGCCCAAGATGCACTCTGACGTTGCCGAACATGTTGAAAGCTGTCTTCCTTGTCAACGCCGCAAAACGTCTCACCGATCACCTACGCTGCCTACCGGGCACCGACCGTCACCAGACCGTTTCAACTTGTTGCGGTGGATGTCGTCGAATACAAATCTAAGTCGGAAGGTAATCAATTTATCCTGTCTGTCATCGATCACCTCACGCGTTTCCTCATTTTGATACCTATCAAGTCTAAGGAAGCTGCGGTAGTGGTTCGTCATCTTATTGACCGCGTCTTTTCGGTGTTCGGCCCACCAGAAACCCTGCATTCCGATCAAGGGAAAGGATTTCAAAACCAACTCTTGAAAGAATTGCAGTCTGTCTATGGGCACAAGAAAACACGTACCGCCGCTTATCGTCCGCAAGGGAACTCTGTTCTCGAGCGTGTCCACAGCACCGTTCACGATACGCTTGCCATGTGCAGTAACTTGGCTTGCGATAATTGGGCGGAATTACTACCGTGTGTCCAGCTTGCGCACAACACGGCATACTCCAAAACTTTGGAGGAGACTCCCCACTATCTTGTGTTTGGGCGTATGGGGTGCATTTTTCTGCGAGGTTTAGTTCCATTTCAACCTCCCGAAAGGCAACAAACTTCGGTCTGACTTCTGGATACATACATGCCGTCACCTAGCATCGGCCTACTCATATGGCTAATTTGCTTTTCGCCATGAATTTTCGTTCGTCAGTGCTTCCGATCGCATCAATTTTATCTGGCCATGATGTGTCAATGTTGCATAGCTCACTCAGGATCCGTCAAAACGTCTTTCGCGCGACGCTTTCAATACGCTTTGCGTATATTTTCCGTGCTAGCCACTTGTTCTGCAGGCCGCAGCAATGCTGTGTTTGGCTGAGCACAATGGTCATTACTCCTCCGTTATTCGATCCTAAACAATACTCTGATTTACTACAAGTATTTCCGTAACCTTTTCGGTACAACGTCGTACATATTTTCGAAGATTTTGAAGAGACTCTTCGAAATAGCGTCTTAGGAAGGTTGGATTACCAGAGCCTGTGTTCCCATTGCTCTGTAATTTTGATGGAGTGAGCGCAGCAGTAATGTTCTCATCTTCATTGCATCGTTATAATACTCGCCAACCCCCCCTGATTTTTTTCTGATCAAACTGTGTATAGAAAAAAAACAAGATTACACTGGTTTTTGTTACAGTAGTAGTAGTACTAGTAGTACATAGTGATAATAATAATGCTGTACGAGTATAGCATCCTATTAACAATACATACCTGGTACAGCAGTACCTAGTAGCGTGCAGTGTTACGGGGGAATCTATTTCGTTACTATCTCGCGATATGTCATACAGTATTATACCCAGTAGTAAATACGATATCTCATTAATATCGGTTACAGTGAATACCCAGTAGTAAATACGATATCTCAGTAATATCGGTTACGCCATATGCCCATCGTGATGTATTTACAAGTAGTGGTATTGTGTTGATATATGATGCTGCATGTAGTACAACATTCTCGTATTCGTATTGATACCTGGTATATCTTTAAAATATCAGACATCGGATAACATAATTCTGGATACGATATCAACAGCAAGCAGTACGTATGATACGAGTAGTACTCGTACCAGATATATACACCTCATTATCTTTCGAGAGCCATCCATGCCGCTGTGTTCCTTCCCCCCCCCCCCCCCCCCCCCCCGCCTCGAACGCCCCCTTCTTCCCCATCACCCGCACATTCGCCTAGACCTAGCACCACACGTATAACAAACCCCTCACCTAAAGCCCTCCCCCCCCCCCCCCCCCCCACACACACCCCCACACCCCACCCCCGCCCCCACACCCCACCCTTCCCCCCCCAACCCATCCCAACCCCACCCCCTCGAACACTCCACCCTCTCTTTACTCACTGATTGTACGATTTACCCCAGGATATACACGATAAACTGATGTATTATTTCCAAAAATGTCACATTTATCCCCTCGAAATAATGTATAGTTTCCAGGCACATATCGAGCTGCCCCCCCCCCCCCCCCCGCCCCAACCCCCCCCCCCCCCCCCCCCCCCCCCCGCCCCCAATAATATTTATCCCCTCGAAAGGATTTATAGCTTACATGCACAAATTGCCCCTTCCCCCCCCCCCCCCCCCCCCCCGCCCCCCTCCAAACCCGCTCGCTTTTGATCAAAACCAGGCCCCCCCTTTCCCTTCACAGCTGTCAGATTTTGTCCCCCTCAGAAACGGGTTTTATAGTTTCCGCGCACAGACTGACTAAAATCATCCTGTTGACCCTTATAGCTACACTGTAGCTGTAAGGGGAGTCGCCGACCTATATCCTTAATGAGGACACACAACTCGTAATGCGCGCGATCGGAGTATCACACACAGCTTGCAAAGATGAGTTTCGACGAAATCTTCGATCTCACAGCTGGAGTGTATTTTAATTTTTATAATATATGGTTTATGGTATGTACTATAATAGTACCTGATATTCGACACAAAGCTCGCGGTACTACTGTGAAATGTGGAATAAACAGCCTGCCCAAAGATACAAAGGCTAATTATTATGCGGATCCCATTCCGAGCTTTAGAATTTTTTTGGTCTGGTCGCTAAAATAAAACTCTCTCTCTCGTGGAAAATCGAAACTGACTTCTTGTTCGGAGATGATGCTCGTGTCATTCAGCAGTTAGATATTTGGAAGCCCGTAGATTACGACTTCGCGTAGTATAAATACCAACTTGTGTACTGTTCTATACAAGGTACAATAAACAAGACCAACCTGCATACTATTCTTCCGTACAGCAATAATTATTGCTAATCCTCCAGATCAATCGATTTATCGTGCTATAGACTACAAGGTGCAACAAACAAGTAACCGCAATAATAACGTATCCATATAATACTCTATACTCAAAACCGTACACTGTTGTTTTGACTATATACAATTGTAGTCTATACAGCAGTAGTAGTAGGTATATGCATGAGCAAATAAATGATGTATAATACGTAATACGCGCGATCGGAGTATCACACACAGCTTGCAAAATAATACTGGAGTAATATTTTTATTACTACCACCTCACCTGTTACATTATTTTACTGGCTCAACAGTCCATGTTACTCCCTTCTCACCATCCTGCCTACATAAATACTCACCCAACTTGCAAGTAGGCAAGGCTTACTAGCAGGCAGGGATGCATGTATGTCTTTTCCAGTTCAAAATTTGAAAAAATTGGTTTACGGATTTTGTCAAAATTAAAATACACTCCAGTATGAGATCGCGTTGTATCATCGCTTGCTGTATGCATCCGTTATCGATTGACGAGGTTACCCCCGCAGCCCCGGACACAGCGGGACTGGGGCTGAGCAAAGATGGTGCCGCGGTGGCAGACGCAACTGTAGCAGCAGCCGAAGCGGCTGCGGCACGGCGACCTTGGGACTCAGCTTGCACAGCAGCCAGAGCTTCGGCACGGCGTTTGTCGACCCCAGCTTGCACAGCAGCGACAGCAGCATGAGCCTCGACTCGAGCAGCAGCCGAGACGGCCTGATTAGGACCGCGTACAGCAGCAGCCACGAGAGCTTCAGCCTCCGGTGACTTGCACTCCTCCATCGTCGGGGAGTGCGCGAACTTAAACTAGCCTGCATCACACCTTGGATCTGTAAGCTCTGACTCTGCTCCCCTACGCGCTCCGCGTGCAGGTCGTCGCCTACACAGCTGGGCCAGGTGTGCCCAATGCTATCGCTCATACGACTATAAATTATCGCATTGATCTGATTGGTCAAACTTCTGACGTACAAAATATTTTTTCAGGCAGGTATACCCGGTCAGTTTGGCGTCAAAAATGGTGCAGCACAAAAAAGCAAGAGCATATCACAAACGACATACAGAACATATGATACGCATGTATACAGCATGATAACATGCATCCCTGGTACAACAACAATGCAGAAGTAGTAGTCGTCGTAAGAGTAAGTACGAGCACGAAAGCAAAAAAATAATGCATGCTTTGCGGAACAATTTATACCATTGATGATGCATACGTACCAACGTTTCGTCTGGAGCGCATACAAAAAAGACAGTGTGTCTGACAAAGCGGGGAGAATTTCGTTTTGCTCTCTGTATGTACTGATGTGCGTAGCATGGCCTGCGTGACTCCTCATCATGTATAATCTACCTGCGTCAAGCGAGACTATCAACCCACACGTATCCCAGCTGAAGCCCAACAACAGCTAGCTGTAGTCTAGCTGCGGTGAGGCGTGACGCCTGTGTCCCTGTCTGACCGTCCTCTTCACATAGACGACGTCTAGACTAGCAGTCCTCCTTGCAAGCAGCTTGTGATGGCTGACGAAACTCACAGCAGCAGTAGCAATAGTACCCGTCTCATTTTTTTCGTACGTGTACTTGTACTCGGCTACCGTGGACGTGCTCCTACAGCCACAAAGATGACTTGAAACTTGCGAGTTGACATTGCGACTTGAAGCTTGCTATATGGTTGACACGGCATTGGTGCAAGTATGAACATTTCATCACATCAAACCCGGAAAGACTCGAGCGAAGCATGCATGTGTTTGGGCATTGATGGCTCGTCTCACATGAACAATTGAGCATAAAAAAAGTGTAACAAGATGAGGCATGCATATTATTACACGATGCTTTACCCTGCTGCGCGGGCATAGTAAAAACAGTATATTTGCTCTACCCTGTTGCACAAGCACAAGCATAGTAAAAACAGTATATTCAACAAGCGTTTCTAGAAAAATTGAAAAACATACCGCTCGTATTTTTAACCTACTATCCTGTTGGCAACGAGATCAGCTTAGTTAGCAACACTCCCCTTGTGGTGACAACATATAGCACG
The DNA here is from genome assembly GCA_012845835.1 of Undaria pinnatifida. Lineage (NCBI taxonomy): Eukaryota > Phaeophyceae > Laminariales > Alariaceae > Undaria > Undaria pinnatifida. The sequence continues at coordinate 7,503,691 of JABAKD010000025.1, read as the reverse complement.
TGATACCTACGCGCGCGCGATGCTTACCTGTTTACGTACCTCTTCCCAGATCCACAGCATTCGGCACGCTTACTTACGTGGTTCACGCATTACGCTTTCTATCCTCGTACCGTCATGGTGCATGAGAACAAAAAAAGCTCTATTATACCTGATGACATGATTCAGACCGTCTGTACCCCCTGTACTTTACTATAAATTGCACATTTTTTCTAGATCAGATTCCACGTCTTCAACATCTACAGCAAGCAGTGTTCTTGCTGTAAGCTGTACTCCTATCCTCATGTCCTGGTCCAATCTCTCCACCATCTACAGGATTACCATCTCCTGCAAGTTCACCATTCCCTGGGTGATGACCCTGGGTTCGCTAGGGTGATCTCCCTGGGTTCACCATGATACGGCAGCGAGTCGGACCTGCGCAACTATACTTCCACGGGCCTAGTTATGACTCACCTGCTGCCTTGAGAGTTCGTATTCAGTATCCAGCAGTACCTTCGATTCCTCTGATTGATCCGAAACTCCAGACTTTGAGCGAAGTTAAACCGTTGGTCTCGCAAGCACGTGAGATGACAGTTGATGGATGATGTGGATGCACAAGCGAGCAGTCGTTTATGCACGGGTGAACAGTTGATATGCCTTTTTAACTTTGCACTTTTGATTGCACTTTTTCTTTTTCAAGGGGGTGGTGTTAACTGACTAAACACCAGGTGATGTCAGGTGGACGCAACATGCGCTACCACCTGGGTCCGGCGTTACGATCCGGCGGATGAAACCGCTTTTTTAGATGAAACGTCCTTCCCACACCCACAGAGCTACCCATCACTGCATCTGCGCCCGGTGAGTCGTAATCATCAGACTACGGCCCACCGTATTTTTTATGTTCCCACGTTGGCTTGCCGTAACAAATATTGCTAAGGGTGTGCCGGCGTAGGTCGGCAGACACTGACGTGAAGGTGGCATCGATCGTTGCCACCCTCTCCCGGCAATGGCGGTCGCTGCCGCTGTCGAGGGAAAACCCAACAGACAGGACCGCCACATGAGCCTGGCGCAAAAAATCGAGGCGGTCAGCGACCATCAGCAGGTAGTCGACCATCCCTTCCGCGCGCGGCCCGTACGGACGAACGTCAAAGTCACTTATCGCGCGGAGCTGGGTAGCCACTGCCGTCGTGACGTTGACGGCCTCGCATACGAAGGACTGGATATCCGCCGCCGAGTCGCCAATGTTGGGAGGTATACGCCCGCGGAGCACCCAATGTTTTCTGGACGTCATATGTTTCCATAGCGCAGTGTCGTCAGGTAACTGCGACTTTTGGACGTGGCGCTCCCTCGCGTCCCCACTGTCCCGCGGGGCCGGCTGCTGATCGGCAAAGTTGTCTATGAACTGCTGGAGCATGGCCTCGACGTTCTCGTTCTCGGTTTTAGACGCGCCACCAGCTACCGCATTCTGCAGGGTTCCAAAAAAGGTAAGCAGTTGATCCATCGTCGACTCGAGGCGGAACACGTCTCCGTCTATCCGAGCAAACTCGCCAGACACCTGCCCTTCCTTGCCAGTGCAGCACTTCAGCCGATGTTACCCCCGCAGCCTCGGACACAGCGGGACTGGGGCTGAGCAAAGATGGTGCCGCGGTGGCAAACGCAGCAGTAGCAGCAGCCGAAGCGGCTGCGGCACGACGACCTTGGGACTCAGCTCGCACAGCAGCCAGAGCTTCGGCACGGCGAGCGTCGACCTCGTCTTGCACACCAGCGACAGCAGCATGAGCCTGTGCCTCGACTCGCGCAGCAGCCGAGGCGGCCTGATTAGGATCGCGTACAGCAGCAGCCATGAGATCTTCAGCCTCCGGTGACTTGCACTCCTCCATCGTCGGGGAGTGCACGAACTTAAACTAGTCTGTATCACGCCTAGGACCTGTGGCTCTGACTCTGCTCCCCTACGCGCTCCGCGCGCAGGTCGTCGCCTACACAGCTGGGCCAGGTGTACCCAACGCTATCGCTCATACGACTATGAATTACAGCATTGATTGATTAGTCAAACTTCTTGCGTACGTACAAACCAATATTTTCTCATACTTCGATAATATTCTGCTTTCTAGAATCTGGAAAAAAACAATTTCAACTTGAAATATATAGACTAGACTAAAATCTCAACACGGACGGAAGGAAATCTCTTAGTAGCCTCCGGTGACCACCAGCAAAACACCCAGTGTTGGCGCCCTATACGTGCGTGCACAAACTCCCCACCCTCCCGAGGGGACAACGATCTCCACATACCAGCATGGTCCAACTCCGAACACAGTACCAGGGATACATATACTAGCACAGGACGACATTTTAACACGGATATAATACATATCGTATATAACCCACACCGAAAACAAATTATGGTTACTGCCAATAGACTATATATCCAAACAGAAAAGATACAAAATATCAACACAGACAGTAGGAAATCTTCTAGTAACCTCCGGCCACCACCAGCGAAACGCATCATTATGGTTTTGGCCCTCTTAACGTACGGACACATACCCCCCCCTGCTTGCCGAGGGAACTATAAACTCCACATACCAGCACGCCCCCACTCCGAATGCGGTACCAAGGATACACATACCAGTACAGAATCACACTATTACACAAATATCACACATATCGCATCCAACCCGTACCGAAAACAAATGACGGCTACTGGAAGAGTACATCCAAACAGCAAAGGTACGAATCTTAATACAGACTGTAGGAAATGTCCTAGTAGCCTCCGGCCACCACCAGCAAGACACATAGGTTTGGCCTCTTATACATACGTACACATACCCCCCATTGCATGCCGAGGGAACAACGATCTCCACATACCAGCAGGCCCCCATTGCGAATACGGTACCAGGGAGATTCATACTAGTACAGAATCACACTATTACACAGATATCACACAGATCGTATCCAACCCATACCGGAAACAAATTACGGTGACGAGAAAATATAGTCTATATCTAAACAGGAAAGATACGAAGTCTTACCACAGACGGTAAGAAATCTCCTAGTAGCCTCCGGTCACCACCAGCAAGACACCAAGTGTGGGCCCCTTATACGTACGTACACATAGCCCCCTTCCAACCGAGGGGACAACGATCTCCACATACCAGCAGGCCCCCACTCCGAATACGATACCAGGGATACACGTACCAGTACAGAATCACACTATTACACAGATATCACACACATCGTATCCAACCCATACCGAAAACACATGACGGTTACTGTTAACAAAAACCCAACGGAAACTATTCGAAATAGTAACATAGACGGTAGGAAGCCCTATATTCCCTTCTGTTGTTCGGGGTATATGTGCGCAACAAACATCATTTACCCCATAATGCGAGTCGTCAATAGTCCGAATTTATCGACATAACTATTAGATAGACATACGGTCTCTAAAACAGGTTGTCGAGCGTGTCCATCGATGGCTATTCCCAGCCCCAATGTAATATATATGAAGTGTGTCTATCGATGGCAATTGACCCCCCGCCCCCTATCGAAAGGGGGTACTCCTCCCCCTCCTTTATAAAGATCCCGTGTAGTGTCAATTTTGCGGCGTGCTGAATCCGCAATGGAATGGTAGAAGCTACGCTGCTGCACGTTGCTGCCCCCCCACCCCCCCAAAACAAAAAATCGAAAGAAGTGCCTTTTGCGGCGAGGACGAAACGAAACTTACCAATTGGGAGTTCCAGAAACGGAGGCCCATACGCTCGCCTGGGGCCTGAAGATAATTAACGTTGGCGCCGTTTCAGTGCCGTAAAAGCATGAGCAACCCCCACGACAGGATGCGCGGGGGGGGAGAAGTGGAGGGGCGGGGGAAGGGGGAGGGCGGGGAGGGGGGGGAGAAGAGGACAGGGGGTGGGGGGAGGGGTCAAATCGATTCGTTCGAGCGCCGTCTTCGGGGGGCGGCTCCAAAGCCCCTCGCCCTGCCTTATCCGTTCCACACCTCGACGTGATCGCGGATGGGGGCTGAGTGAGACAAGCGAGAAGTGCGATTTTTTCATTTTGGGTGTCGCCCGAGCTATTCTTGGATCTTGGCATATGCAGAGCTTGAACGAATAAATCATGGGACAACATTTCTAAATTTTCATCTAAATTTCTTCCTGACGACGCTTTTTTCATGGCCGCTTCAAAGCGCTTGCCCTATCGTAGCTACTACTACTGCTGTGTGTCGTTGCCTTTCGGCTCAGTGGGTTGGTGCTATATAACCAAGAAAATATGTGTCGTCAGTTCGATTGTCACCGAGGTCAATACTATTTTTTTTATTATATTCTCGAAAAGATGTTTGTCAATGGCCATTGAAAAGCCACAGAGATTGGACACTATGTGCTATTGATAGATACTGTTGGGAACAACAGATGTCGGGGAATCAACAGCAATATACATTGTGTGAACAGAAGGTCAATAAATTTTGCCTAACGATGCCTACTGTCTCGAACACTATAAATATATGTGTCGGGGAAGCAACAGCAGACAGTGTACTTTGTTTGAAAAATAGACCATCAAGAGGTGTCCGTCGAACGCTATTATCCTGAGCAATAACCGATGTCGGGGAAGCAGCAGTAAAATACATTGCGTGAGAAATAGACCCGCAGAAGTTGTCCATCGATGGCAATTATTGTTGTCCTGAACAGTGAGGGTACCGTACCACTTATTCGAGAAAGTGGTTGACATTTCATACTCTTCAAATTATATATATACCCTAACCCTAACACTACCACTAACCCGATGAAACGCACCAACCAATGTAGAGTAAAACCCCCTTCGTCTCGTACACAGTGTGCATCAACCACTTTCTCGATTAAGTGGTAAGCTCTACTGTGAACAGTAGACGTCGGGGAAGAAACCGCATTATTATACGTGGTTTGGACTATTGAATAAAAATCGTCCATCGATGGCTTTTGTTACACTAAGATTCCGGGGCTGTTACAGACACAGGCCACCCTTTGCAGGTGTCTCTACTAGGCAGGTTCCACGTTGGTCACTCACTTGTACTAGATAAGCCTTCGTCTTAGTTCCACGCCACGGACGAATTGAATAGCGTTCAATTCCGCGAAGCAAAATCATCATCCCCTCTTCCTATACGCACATGCCTTCAAAGGCATGCAAAACCCTTTATATCCAGCCGCATCCCATATCTTACGCCTTGTTAGGCTCCCAGGTGAATACCATATCACTAGCCCACCCTGATGAGCCGTATATGCATAAATATGGAAGATTCGGGGAAGCACCGGTTCCACGGTCTAGAACATGATTCGAAGATTCGGCTCTTGACAACCTACTCCCACACCTTTACCCTGTAAGGCTACAAGGTCTCAGGGGAAACGCTACAGCGTAAAACCCCAAACGAATAATGGTAGACGGGAAAAAGGGTACAGAACACTCCAGCGAATCACGGGATCGGCAGTCGCCAGAGCTATCACTTCTACAGACTAGCGAGGTAAGCGGGGGTAGAGAAAAGGGAAAACGGAACTATGCAGGAAAGTAGAAACAATAGCAAAGTTAGAAAGCGCTGGGGTTGAAGGCGGAAGAGTCAAAACCCTCACGAGTCCAACCCCAAGCGGTGGCAAAAACGTACGAGAACGCGCTACGCACGAACCCCAACTCGCGCACGCGGAATGGACATCGTGCCCCACCCTGCGGGGGCGACGTCGAAACCGGGTGGATGATTGCCAGGAAAATCCCCCCAGGAAAACTGAATAAAAAACCCCTGAACAATAACGATTGTCCCCTGAAGAAACAAAGTTCGAAACCGGGAAAACCGGATCAATATACTCGAGGGCAGTGTTGGACTGAACGTCAACTAGCGACGTCCGCGCCTCGAGGTTCATCTAAATTACTTTGAAGCCCGCATGCAACAGATTTACCCCGACGGAGATGAAGGCACCAGGAACCTCGGACACCTCCTGTCCTGGTCGTGTAGTGAACCAAAGGGAGCGGAGGCTCGATCGGTCCCGGGTCGTCTAAAATACGTACCAAATATTCCCCGTCGATGAATGTGCGAGTGCTGATTTTCCCAGGCCACCACAAGCCGTCATCGGCGTTGTACCGAAAATGGGCCTCATTGGGGAGCACCGTGGTGCTGTAGTGGCGTAACCAGTCAACACGCGGCACGCAGCCGAAGCCAGGTGCCAAGAAACGTTCGCCGTTAGCACGGGAAACTTCCCCTTGTGCCGCTCCAATGCGCATCTGCCGATACAGTCGGTTGGTTTGGCGGTGTTGGTTTGGAGTGCCAGCCCAGTAGAGCAAGATCTGCTGGCGCGAGAGCTGGAGGTCCATCTCCCGTTCCCACGACGGACGGGAAAGCCCAGTCCAATGCGTCTTGCACATCACCGCGAAGACCCCATCCCTACCACGGACTGATTGATGGCCGGTGATCCTTTTCACCTCTAGCCGCTGGAGGAGCGCCGACACTTCGTCTTCGGAAAATTGTTGAGCACGTAATGCGTCAACCCATCCGGAAGGTACTTAGGCATGTCGCCGCGGCCGTGAGAGTTGGTGCAGGGCTTGCAGCGCTCGACAGAGACGCGGCGGTGCGCATCCGCGCCGGCATGTCTGTGGGGAGGTCCAAATAGAGGAGCTTATCCTCAAGAGGAAAACCGTCCAGTGTGTCGCCAGAGGGGCAGGGGTCGACGGCAAGGATCTTGTAGGGGCCCGTCCAATTTAGCGCGAATTTAGTCTTGAGCACATTTACATCCATGCCGGCTTTCGCGCCTTGGTGAATTGTGGAGGCCCTATTATACAGCCAAACCCAATTACCCACGAAGAAGTTGGGAATCTGGCGCAAAGCGTGCGAGAGGGCTGAGTTTCGCCGTTCCACACGAGAAACTGTTGAGGCATGCATCTCGCGAACAACATCGTTGGCGCACTGTTGGCGTTCTGACGCCAGGTCGCAGTAGTATGCGAGGTGGTGGCGGGCCAAGATCTGATGATCGGCGACCCCGGAGCGGTGAGAAAATAGTGAGAGGGAAGCGCGGGAGCCTGCCCATGTGAACCTCGTTGGGGGCCAGGCCAGTGGCGGCACTGACCGAATTGTTGTAGGCGAACTCCACGTGTGGTAACTGCGCATCCAAATTGTCTTGGCGTTCGTTGACGACCATAGCCAGAATTTGGCCCATTGTGTGGTTAACGCGCTCTACACCACCGCTTGGATGGTAAGAGCTCGTGGCGAATTTTCGAACACCAAGACGCTCATATACGACGTGGGAAAGCTTGGAGCAGAACTGGAGGCCGTTGTCCGAGAGGATGCTACGTGGACACCCCCAAAGGAGAATAAGCCGGTAGATAACGATATTGGCCATGCCTTCAGCTGTAAATTCAGCGGCGGTGACAGCGAACATGTCCGCACGACAGCTAAAGCGGTCGGTGAAAATCAGCATATCGGTGTTACCCCGGGGCGTGACCGGCAATGGCCCCAAATACTCCACGCTTACCGCAATGCCCGACCCCTGAGGGAGGCGAATCGAAATGACGGGCCATCGAACCGCCAGTCGCTGTGTCTTCCGCGATTGGCACCTCAAGCAATGGCGCAACTACCAGCGGGTGCATATGCTCATTCCTACCCACCAATAAAAACGCTCGAGTACGTGAAGTGTGCGTGCCGTGCCTAGATGGCAGGAAGCAGTCGAATGGCAGGCTTGCATGATCCAAGGGCCCATAAGTAGCGGCATGTAAATACGGATTGGTTTGTCGCCCAAAAGGCAAGCCGCGCGCCCCGCAGGCCGTAAGGAATAGTGGGCCGGGATTGGATTAGGGACGAGGAGAACAATGTCCTCGTAGGTAGTATGGAGGCGGTCTTTGCCAGCGAGCTCCAAGATTGTATGGCAGCGTAGCACGTAGGCTCTGCGCGTTGCTCTCTCTCCCAGTCGGCGTACGAATAACGTGCAGCGGAATCACCAAAGTGCAGTTCGGCAACAGCGCCGAGGTTGTCCAAATCGGTCGTAGGGGCGGAGGAAGGCTCTGAAGGGGTCGAGAGCCCTAAATGCTGGAGACCCAAAGGCTCCGCTCGATCGCGGTCAGACGGGATGGGCACCATCGGGACAGGCGATGGGGCTCGAGATGCGCTCGAGGCGGCAGCCAAAGGCAGCCGAGGGCGCGGAACGCGCGGCGGGGGATCGACCCGACAGAAAGACGTCCGCGGAACCCTGCCGAATCCGAAACCATAATCGACGGCAGGATGCGCGGCACCGGCCGCAGCGGCTGGTATTCGGCACGTCCGAGTGGAGATGTGGCCCGTAGGCGGCAGTGCCACTGAAGCCTCCGATGGGAGCGTAGGGGCCCGCGGGGGTAAGTCTGATGGTATAGCCTCGGAGGGCACCGCGAAGCCCGGATCAAAAGTGGCGTCGGCGGCAGGCCGAAATGGGGCGCGGCCGAGGCGGTCGTCACCGGTACCGACGGAAGAAGAAACACGGGTGACGTCGAATCTCCCGGTGGGAGCAGAAAGGTCGTCAATCCTCATAGGTGGCCCGTGTGCGCGAAAATCGCGAAAATCAGTGGAGGTAAAGGGGGTCCCACCCAAGACGGCGCAATCGGGTTGGGGCACCAGCCCACCCAAGCCAATGCCGGGGGCCGATGCGGATGGATGAGCAGGCCGCAAGCCCTTACGAGGTATATGGCCTCATCATCGACAGGGGTGAGGCAGCTAGAACCGCTGCGGTCGTGCTCAGTCGGCGGCTGAAGCAGCCGCAAGAGGAAGTCAGCATTACCATTTGCGCTTCCTTTCCGGTACTCCAGTGTGTAGCCAAACGCGGTCAGGTACCCAAGCCACCTCTGAACTCGCGCGTTGTGGTCTCCAACTTTTCCGATATTTTCCAGAGCCTTGTGGCCCAAAAAAATGCCAAACTTCGTTCCCCAAAGGTATCCTCGAAGGCGCTTGATCGCGCATACGATGCTGTCTGGTTTCAAATCGAGCGGCGTCCAATGTCTTTTTGAGTCGAGGTTACCGCGGCTAACATAGGCAATAGGCCTCACGGAGCCGTGGGGCTGTTCTTGTTCTAGCGTAGCGCCCAAGCCACCAATGCTGGCGTCGCAATACACACGAAAAGAGCGGGAGCCGTCCTTCACGGCGTCCCAATCGGGGAAGACCAGGACCGGTGGAGCTGCGAGATCCGCAAGCATGTCACGCATGATGACTTCCATGCTCGGCGTGAACAAACATTTGATGCCATTCTTGAGGAGGGCCGTGATTGGTCAAATCCGTTTGGATATATCTGGCAGAAACGTTCGGTAGTACGAAAGGCCAGCGAGGAGAAAACGCAGCTGTTTCAGTTCGCGGGGCATGGGCATGAGAGTCAAAGCCGACACATTCTCGGCGTTTGGGCGCGCGCCCGCGGGCGAGATGGAGTGGCCCAGGAAATCGGCGTCCGTCGAGCCGAGTCTGGCTTTCGAGGGAGAGAGCTTAAGGTTGTGATTGCGCAGTCGCTCGAAGAGGGCACGGACGGTTTTAAGGTGGGTCGACGGGTCTGAATCTAACACGATCACATCGTCTAGGTATGCCACAACCTGTTCCAAACCCTTGGAAACCTCGCCGATCACTTCCATAAAACAACCAGGCGATGCGCTGCTGCCTGAGGCACAACCAGCCCCTCGTAAAGGCCCGTGGGGTGCAGAATGCTGTTAGTGGAACTGTGTCCTTGTGGGCGGTTATCTGGTGAAACGATGACACTAGGTGTAAGAGCGAGAAAATGCATCCCCAAATAGTTCAGGACCTGATCCACGCGCGGGATGGGCAGCTGGCTGAGTCTGCTAAAGTCGTTGAGCTTCTTGACGTTAACAGTGATCCGAACCCCGCCAGATGTTTTTGGGACGACCACCATGGGGCTCGAGTATGGCGAAGTCGAGCGTTGGATCAGACCGGCAGCGAGGTAATGATTGAGGGTTGCGTCCACCTCTTTGGCAAAAGTCGGGTTGATGCGATGTGGCCGGGAAGTGACAGGCGTGCTGCCCTCCGGTACCAAAATTTCGAAGGACATCAGCGAGCACAAGCCAAAATTCGTTTTGGAGATGTAAAAAACATCCGGAAAATCGCAGAGGACGTCGCCTAGTTCCTCGATGGCCGCAGGGGTCCACTCCGGGATATGAAGCCGAAAGATATTTCGCGCAGGTGCCTCGGCAAGCGGTGCCAGACGCGCAGGAATGAAACCCTTTGTTCGGGAGTCAAATGCTCGAGCAGGGCAAGCGAGGGCGAGGCCGTGGTTGCGGCTGCTGCAAGAGAGGGTTCCGAAATCATCACCACCTCAGGCGCGTTCGTGGACGGGGAGACGGCTGGTGCACTGTTCGTGCTCTGAAAAACGGCAAAGGGTGCGCTCATCAATGGGGCGTAGGCGACTCCCAGAAGGTCGCCGGAATCGAGGTCAGTCGCGCCACTGATGGGGAGAACCTGTCGCCCTGAAGCAGCAAAATGTTCTTCGGCAAGAAGAAGGTCTGGCTGGGGCAACATTTCGACGAGATAGTGGCCTGTAAGGGCTGGTAGGCCGTTACTGCGGACCAAGTTAACAGCGAGCAGCTGAGGCTCGTCTGACAAAGTGACGCTATCGGCGCCACCGTAACGGAGGTAGAAACCTCCGCCAGAGGCGAGGGGGTGGGGTACGAAAGCCGATGCAGCCGTGGGGGCATGGTGAGATAGCGTCAGCTCGCTGAAAATTCTCTGATCAGAGGGGCGGGGGGGGAAAGAGCGGTAGGGCCGCGCATTAAAACGCATCCAGCTCTCGCATCCCAGGAGCACCGCTTGTTGCATAACTCAGGGCGGAACGACGCAGGCCCACACGGCGAGAGAGCACGTCGGCTGTTCAGCCGGGAAGAATTGGACGCTCGTGCAGACGCTCGTCGAAGTTCGTAGGGGAGCGGATTTATCGAATCCTCCCAGGAACGAGGGGCAGAGCCCTGCTCGCAATTAACGGCGGACACACCACCCGCAAACATCTGCTCCAAGACGTCACGGCGGATGAACATCTCGGGGGAGCCAGTGTCTAGGAGCGTGACACAACCTAAAACTGTAGAGGTGGTGGTTTCGCTATGCACGGTAATTTTGGTAGTAAAAGAAGCGTCGTCGAGCGTAATCGTGCCTCCGACGAGGTCCCGGCCGTGCTCGGGGAGCTAGGGCGTGTCCGTCGGGGTGGGCGCGACGCAAGAGGCGATAGCCAGCACATTGGGGCTGTGATCCGCTGGCGCGTCGGAAAAATGGGTCGAAAACTCCGAAGGAGGACCGGGGCAAGCACGTGCTGAAAGCCGAAGTGCGTGTCAGCGGTGCGGGGTTAATCTCATGAATTATCTCGGACAACGTCGGAGTGCAGAATTGAGTAGAAGAGAAGGGGTGTGCAAACGCGTCTATATTGTGACAAAGGAAGTCGCGGACGGTACAAAAAGCTTGCCCGTGCAAGTTCTTTTCTCGCCACAAGTGGGGGTCATGGGCGTCGGGTCGTTCGCCTGGAGTCCCCGCACCTGGCCTAAAGGACTGGCTTCAGCTAAACGTGTAATACCAGTGCCTAAAAAGTGGCGTTTCATCTCCTGGTTTTGTGAACACTTGGCAACCGTCCCTGCGAGAACGGTGTTTTCGCATTCCCACTCCAAACCGGCATTGTCAAAACCCCGGAAGCTCCTTCCGTTGCGCTTGTGCGATAGGGCTTCCAACGTGATTAGTATGAGCTCCAATGCACGGTGGTCGTGGATGAGGCGTGCCTGTTCGGCCATCACAACTTGCACTGCGCAAGAGGACGAAGTGTCGTCGACAACAAACGCCGACGCTGTTAATTGCGAAAACATGGAGGGGGTTGCCAAAACAACACGACGTTTCCCGTGGAATACTCGCGTGTAGCGTCAAAATTCGAGGAGGGCGAGCCCTCGGAGGGTATGGTTGAGGCGCATTGCAGCCCTGTGGGGCACTGGGTCGCCGACGAGGACCGCGGGGCCGGTCTGACGGTCACCGGCGGTGGGGCGTTGTCGCGCGTAGGTGAAACGTCACCTGAAGTGGCTCTCTCTGCGCCCATCGACTCGGCGTCATCCGGGGCACGGGGCTCGGAGCCAGGTCTGCTTGACGAGAGAAGCGAGTCATCAGCGCGACGGAGGGCAGATACCCCGGTTACGTTGGCCGAAGGTTGTCGAGTCACCACAGGTTTGACGGGCAGTGTCGGGATCGCCTGTTCCACTAGTGCCGCGAAAGTCCGGAGGGGGTAACCGTGGGCACGCAAAGGCGAGGAGAGCCTGCAGACACTCCACACTAATTTTAAAACGGATCTAGGACGGGCGGCACTTGAGTGCCCGCCGGAGGGGTTTCTGCCATGTACCCACGACCGGGGGTGTGGGCGGGGTAGCTAAGCTCGCTGATTCCTTTGCGATAGGAAACAGACCAGAATGCCCACCGTTCACGCGGGGGAAATTGAGTCGAGCGCTAAAAAGGGGCGCGAGGTTCCGACGCCGGCCTTCCCGCACAACAAACCAACCGTCGCCGTATGGTCGGAACCAGCAGGGCGGGGTGTGTAGAAGTGAGGCGGGGGGCGACGCTCTCGCGAAGAGTCAATGTAACGCGGTTGGTCTAAAACCAGGACGCGCGTTGCGCGATGGGAAGTGTTGCTCAAGGCAAGAGCTCCCGGCGCGGCAGTGGTTCCATTAAAATGAATTGTCAGCAGGCGGGACCAGGAGGGCGGGGTGTGTAGAAGTGAGGCGGGGGGCGACGCTCTCGCGATGAGTCAATGTAACGCGGTTGGTCTAAAACCAGGACGCACGTTGCGCGATGGGAAGTGATGCTCAAGGCGAGAGCTCCCGGCGCGGCAGTGGTGCCATTAAAATGAATTGTCAGCAGGCGGAACCATGAGGGCGGGGTGTGTAGGAGTGAGGCGGGGGGCAACACTCTCGCAAAGAGTCAATGTAACGCGGTTGGTCTAAAACCAGGACGCACGTTGCGCGATGGGAAGTGATGCTCAATGCGAGAGCTCCCGGCGCGGCAGTGGTGCCATTAAAAGAATTGCCAGCAGGCGTTGCAATACGCGTGGGCGGGACGCGGGGTTTGGGTGCAGCCGGCTTTAATCCCGGGCGGCGGCCAGTACATGCTTGTAACGTCGGTGCTGTAGGCAAAATGCCAGATGCGCGGCGATTTTGGGCGGTGGTTGGCAGCCAAGGAGCGCGGGAGCTCGTCGCGGTATCAAGATGTGCTGTGTCACAAAGCCTAGGAAGGTTGCCGGTACCCAGGATCAACGTCCGGGGCTTGGGGTCAATGGTCGAGGCTGGTCGGCGCTGGGCGCTTGACGAGCGTGGCACACGACCTTCTGGTGAAATATGTAGTTGTTCCCCTGGCAATGCTGGCGGTGGACGCGCGAGGGGTGCCGTACCACCGTCGGGGCGTCAATCACAGTGCGGAAAGTGCCGGGTTGACGGGCATTAGGTTATTATTGTTCGACGGACCAAGGTGCATGCTAGGGGTTCCAGTCGTCGAGGCGAGCAAGGGCACGACTGATGGGTGCACAGTTATTGTTGAGCTATTGGTGCTTTTACCGTAGCCGCCGTCAGACCCCTGCTGTGAAAATCCGGAACGCGTGTCTTGCGAACTGTGACCGGAGCTGCTGTCCATCATGTATCCAAGTCATTACTGCTGAGGCTTCTGCATGCTAAATACCGCATCGATAAGCGACATCTAACAGACCTTTTTTTTTCACACACATCTACCTTCCAGCTTCTGGACAAGCCGTGGTCACAGATGTCGTCCCTTCTACCCCCCGGTTCTTGCCTTCAATTTTTATCGCGCGTAGGGTTCAGCAATCCCACTGCTCGTCTATTTTTCATCGAGTGTTCCTAAATCACGCTCTCGCGCTTTCCGTAAGTCAATTTGTGCACCAGAAAAAGTCCCCACGAATTTATACGAGTATGCACTCAGGGGGGTTCGAACTCACGAAAGTGATCTATACCAGACTCGAGAATAACCTGATACGCCACCGGGGCGACCGGCGAAGGGTTGGGGCTATTTTAACTGTCTGTTGTACGAAGTCTGCGATGTCGAGTGCCCCTGCGCAAGCAGAAGTCTGCGATGTCGCGTGCCGTTAATGGCTGGTGTTTTGTTGTTCGCAAGTGTACCCAAAGCTAACCACGTGGCATAAATCGAATCAAAAGGCTGAGGACGAGTTGCCAGATGTCCAAGGTACAAACTAGACATAAGCTGCGGAAACCGCTCGTTTAGGCTAAGGCGCACAATCTCCAGTACCAGCCCCAACCCTGGCACCATCGCGCGCTCGCTGCCCGTAACCCCCGAAACAGCCAAACGAAAAGCGCGGTAGTAAGCCGCGTAAGGGGTGCCGTTGGGCACGCCCAAAATTCTGATTCTCGCTAAGAGCAGACGACGCGTCCCCGTCGTCAAACTGCCGGCTCAGCACTTGGAGGAGAAGGTCAAAAGCCGCCGCGAGACCTGGCCAAAACCGCAATCAATGACGGTGTTTAGGGCGGGGGCAGACGGTTTGTCATCGTTTAAGCACGCCCGACAGCTCGGTTGGGGGTGTGTTACCACCAAGAGATCTAAACCGGGGATTTTAGGTCGTCTCTTTTGCATCGCGAATCGCAAATCGTGAGGATGTCGGTTTGGGCTTCCTTGACCGAGCGCATCAGTTGTTGGGCGGCGACAGCCTGGCTGGGGTTTGTGGGGGGCAAGGATGTGACGCGCGCCATCTTGCGCGTGTCCACATTGACGTATTTGTCCTTGACGGTGTTTTTGTGTTCGACTCCTGCGCGGGCGGCGGCCTCATCTATGGCGGCCTGCCGATCGCGGCCTAGAGCGGATGACAACGGCTTTGCGCGGTTCTCAGAAATATTTTTCAAAAAATAACCTCTCGGTAGAGGAGGCTACATCTGCCGGAGACGGGACTTGCCTTGTGGGGTTGCACCACCTTGACGTCAGGAGGAGATGGCCCAATGCTCTTCCCGCCTTCGAAATGTCGGAGAGTGAGCTCAAGGTGGAGAAACCTGGCTGTCCTCCCGAGTGGTGGTGGCTCTTTTTCCTGCGGAAGACGGGCTGTGACCTCCCCCCTTGCCGCGGTGCACCGATCCCGTACGACGCCCGTTGCCACCACCACCGCTGCTATGGCCAGACCAGAGGGCTCGAGCCGTAGGGAGCCCATCACCGGGGGGCGGCGCGAGTGGGAGGCGCGACCCCATCCCCCTTTTTTGTCAAGGAATTAGTAGGGTACTAGCCCGTTCGAGCACTTGCAGAAGGTTAACCAATAGCTTACCCAAACTAAGCCTTTCAACACTCTTCCCCCCTGAAACGGCGAAATTGCAAGTCGGCCGGATACACGGGCGGACCTATCAATATCCAAGCGGTTTTATTTCCTGGGGATACCGGGGAGAGTATTTCTCGAGGTCGACATGGGGAAAGTCTGAAAAATTATATTATGGTGGATGGTGGGATTTGAACCCACGACCCAAAAACCCATTGTATGTCGACGACGCCACAGGAATAATAAGATTGAGGGGTTGTTACAGACACAGGCCCACCCTTTGCAGGTTTCTCTACTACGCAGGTTTCACGTTGGTCACTCACTTGTAATAGATAAGCTCTTGTCTTTGTTCCACACACGCCACAGACAAACTGAATAGCGTTCCGTTCCGCGAGGCTAAATTGGCATTCCCTTTTTCCTATACGCACATGCCTTCAAAGGCATGTGAAACCAACCGTATCCCATATTTTACGCCTTTTTAGGCTCTCAGGGGAATACCATAACAGTATCCTGAACATTAGATGTTGGGGAAGCAACCGTGATGGATATTGTTATAACCAACAGACCAAAAGAGTTTGTCTATCGATTGACATTGCCGCTGACACTAGATAACCTTTTTTTTTATCCACCTCCACCGTTCACCACCTCCACCCGCAACAGACTGCTGAGCGAGAGTTTCCACGCTAGACCATTTTGCCTCAATACTACAGCCTCAAGGCCATTGTCCCAAACTGCCGTTCATCATGTATCAATCCACGCATCGATGGTCATCCTTCTTACCGCCGACGAGCGTCATCTTATTATGATAATAATGGTGACTTGTCCACGCTCGTAACCTTTCTATTTGGGTTCATTCGTGATCGGTTTGTGGGGCAACCATCGTTCCACCGACGAATACCCTCTCAAACACATAGTGTCTTATTCGTCGGAACAAACATCGTCCGGAGAGATTGTTCTATGGGTCTTTCCGTCAATTCCATGGAAGCTTGGAGGGAAGCACATGGGAGTATTAAATTTCCATGGAAGTAGTGGAAGTTTCCATGGAAGCAGCTTAGTCTACACTAGTAGCGTAATATTACCATGGAAACTTCGGTGGTAACTTCTGTAACCCTAGAATATGCCACTACCACTTCAACGGAAACTTCCAAGGAAGATGATGGGGGCTCCCGTGGAAGCTGCTGCCGTGGAATTAATGGAAGCTTCCATGGAAGTAGTGAAAGCTTCTTCCACGAAAGTCTCCGTTTACCAGGCAAGCTGCAATAGTTTGTAATTGACATGGAAACTCTACGGTTAGGGTTCTTCCCCGGAAACTTCCACTAAAACCTGCAACGCTTCCACTGGAAGTAGTGGAAGCTTCCGTGGAAGCTTCCGTGGAAGCTTCCATCAACTTCCAGAGAAAAGCAAGCAATGTAGGAGATGGAGTTGGAACCATACCTCCTGCAAGGAACGATTCATTTCGGATCTAGAATATAATATTCCCGTTCTATAGAAAGCAGTGAAGGAAACGTATACCCACCAGGTATGTATGTATGTATGTATTAATAGTATGTGTCAACTTAAACCAGGTATGTCGCAACAAGACATACTGTTGTGAACATCACACGTTGCACAGCCGCAATTCTCCACAACATCACGACACATGGCTACAGGTTATTTTGCGCTGGTACGATACGCTGTGGAGCTGTACTGATGCCTACTACTCTGAACAGCAATGAGGACATTAGCCTGTTGTTGGCGCTATTTTCTCAACACGCCCATTCAATGGGTTTTTTTCATTGTATCCGGTCCCATTCAACAGTGCCAATCAATAAACGCCTGTTACAGATGATACAGCAGTGCAGGACATCCATAGGAAACAGGGTAAAAATGCTAGCTGATATTTGAGTGAAAATAATAAATCCGGGAGTCGGTATGTTGAAGTTAGAGTAGATCGCACCCTCGCCCAAATAAGATACCCAGCCGGGCTCGGTATTTATGTTTCTGGCAAAGGTGCTCTGCTGTGTATTCTACTGTGTATTGCGGAATGGCGTAGTGTAGGAATGGTGCGTGGAAAGTTCCTGTGGGTCCATGTGGACTGTTACTGTTAATGGCACCAGCCTGGAAACTATGTAGTTGTTGGGAAGACTTGCTTGTACAGGATGAGATGGGCTTGGGAAACGTCGAATACAAGTCTACCTCATCTTGCCCCCTTGCATCGGTATATCGGTATATCGGTACACTATACTTCGAACGCAGCCGGCCATTAACGACATTCAAATAACATGTTCTTCACACTGCGTGTCGCAGTGAGCTCATAGCTGGAGACAGGCTGTTGGAACATGAATGTACTCTGACCATAGCACTACCGGCGCGAGCCTGCGCTAGCGCCTGCCAAGCGTGTATACCCCAACCGATTACCAAATATTCCACCTACAGGAGAAGAAGAGCATTTCGGGAAGGGCGCGCGGTTGATAGGGTTAGGCTTGGGTTTTGCCAATATTCTCGGGCAATGCTGAAGATGAAAGAGAGAGCTGACGCGGGATTTTGGGTGTCGTACATGACACATTGTGAAGAGCTTTGTTAGAAGCCACGTCGTGTGAGATGCCAACGAGAAATGCGAGCCTACACGTCCTGCGATAACGACACGAAAATGATCCTGAGGCTATAATACACAGCACGAGCTAGCGTGAGGAGAGGAATGCGTTGCAAATAGCAGCCGGTCTGGTAGTGCGTAGAAGTGGTGCAGTCGCCCTGATGCTAGTGGGTAACCCGTGCCGCCCATCTAGTCAAACAAAGCCCACACGAAAACAAACACGTTCAACTAACATCCACGGTCCTTTTTGCTGGCGCGCGCATCGCTAAAAAAGTGTTGGAGGTCACATCCGCGTGAAATCAAGATTCACGTGTAGCGCAACCAACCAGCCCTCTTTCTGGCGCGCGCATGGCGAAACTTCAAAAAGCATACCAGACTTTGTCATGGAATTTACGTGCGTGAACGCCTGATATCATTGAGCTTGAAGTACCAAGCACAGCAACCATGTAATAACAATCCTTATCGCGTGTTTCCATCCCTGGCATCTAGGTACTATACTCAAGACAAGTAAGTCAAGAAGACAATGACGACCCAAACCCCTGGTCGAAGAATAGTAATACATCCGGCTGCCCGAATAAATAGATCACAAATAGATAAGCACACCTATTCACAGCAGCAGTGCAAATAAATAAGGTAACCCGTTCTCCGATTATTGAAACATAATATTGGTGGCTGCAGATAAAAGCTATCGTGCCCGGTACAAAGCAACTCAACGCTTCCACTTTACCTGGCCCAGCCAACACCTACACGCGTCGGGCGCTATTGGGCTCCCACGCGACTTCTCGACGAATACGTACAAACAACCGCGTCTAAGAAAACGAAATATGGTATAATATTACAGATTGTATATAATCCCCCATCAGTGAAGTTCACTCAGCTGAACGTCGTGCCTTAAATTGAAATCGACGCAATTAATCTCCCCTGTCTCCATTCTAAACATTACATGGTCTTCATTCAACTGAACTCTTGAACAGTTTTTCATTCGAACGAGCTGAGCTTCCTCCAGCTGATGCTTCCGAAACAACACCCCTTCTCTCTTAACCATGATTGGCGCATAATTGGGTGGAACCCCCTCCCCGGACCCATCCCCCCATAAACATGCCGCAAAAAACAAATGACAACATCACCACCACCGTTTTAATCATCCCAATGATCGTCGTCATCACCACCGTCTCCATGACAGTCGTCATCATCACCATCATCATTCTCATACATACCAGCATACACATCATCGTCATCGCCAGGATAATCATACTCGGGGACGATAAGACCTCATCCCCGGAAAAAAACGCGGTACATATCAGCATCGTCATCCATCAGCCGTCACCGTGAGCATTCTCTTCCTACATGACATTACCGATCATAACGCAATGAAAACTTACCGCGCCCAACGGTCGCGACTGCCTCTGTTTTGTAGCTTTGAAGGCAGTAGTATAGTACGCTCATCAACAACTTCCTCTGGGCCCACCCCTTTCTACGAACGTACCACCAAAAAAGTAGTACGAGATAGCACCAGGCAGCGTTTAGGCTCCAACACACCCGACGATCGATTACTTGGTCGAACAACGATCCAACCCGAACGGACAGTTGATTTCTCCTCCGACGACGTCAAGAAACGAATTGGAGAAACCAAAACCAAAAACCGAAGCTGATAGTCGAATCGATCCCGAAACCGAACCAGAAATCGAATCAAATTCCGAACCATAATCCGAAACCAAAGTTGAACCGATTATGAATCCAAAAACCAAATCCAAACGATGTACCTGTATCGAATCCGAAATCGAATCCGAAATCGAATCCGAAATCGAATCCGAAATCGAATCCGAAATCGAATCCAAAATCGATCCAGAAGAAGCCGAGCCTTACATCAAATCCAGTTCACAACACCGAGATACCAAAACCACGTTTTAAATCCGAATTTGAAATCGAGTTCGAATTCGAATTAAAAACTCGAACCCGAACCCGAAACTGAGAAGGAATCTAAAATGAGACGGAATCATAATCCGAACGGAATCCGCGATGGAAACATTATCCGAATTAGCAAGCAGACGAAAAAAGAGCGTACAACTGGTATTAAAATGGCCAGGGAGCAGGGCAGGCATCCTATCCAACAATGAAGGAAAGATGATGTGGCACGCTTCGGGGGGTGGGGTTCGTATAGAAGAAGGACGCGTACAAAGAAAGGGAAGGAAACAAATACCTCCCCTATGTATCAACAGAACTAACGGCGGATGGCCGTGATTGGGATATTAGTCCCCTACTACAGCGTGCTACGGGCTCACGTGTATTGTATTATTTGCTCACCGAAAAAGTGGGCCTCTCTTCCTATTCTTCTGTGTGACTCCCGAACAAAACAAAAGTACCCTATTCTAGGTACATACGTAAAAAGGTACATTTGCTGCATGGATGACAATGATGATACATCATTGGACTGACCAAAGAGAATAGCAGCAGCAACGAACTACCCTCCTGCCGCGTGTTCCTTTCGGCCCAGCCCTCGACATTACAGCTTACTAGTCGTAATCCAGACCCCCACCCCACCCCACCCCAGTCCTTACAAAACAGCATTATTACCGCCTTAACTTGCACCGAAACCAACGTTTCACCATTTTTCTCACGTCAGCCACGTGAAATAAAGAGGACCTATTATTTGTATTGTTACCCCCTCCCTCCCTCCCCACCATATCTCCCTCCCTCCATCCCCGCCTCTCCCTCCAACCTTCCCTCCCTTCCCACCCCCACCTCCCTCCCTCTTCCCTCCCTCGCTCTAGCTCTTAACCCTCGCCAAGCCCCTGTTTTTCCCACACGTGATCCCACGAACGAAAACAAGTAAAACACACAACAGCATCGACGCACTGAAATAAAAATAAACATAAACATGAACCAACAGACATGCAGACATGTACGCATGCAAGACAGACTTTTTTCGACAAAAACAAAAACAAAATAGGGCGAGAAAACAAAGCACAACGTCACCAGCCATCGTAACCACGACAATGGACCGATAGATCCCAGAGATGCCCCCCCCCCTCCCCTTCCACTTACATCACCCTTCCTGGCTATAAACTCCTCATGTTCCCAGGGAGAATGCAAGTGCTAGGATAAGGTAGACTGAAAGTGTCCCACAACCAATGCTTCGTTCGACTTTAGCCATCTAAACCCCGAGACAAAAATGTCGCACAACAAACGCTACGTCCGAAATTAGCCATGTAAACTCGATTCCACAGCATCCCCTCCTCCACCATCCGATCCTCCCCCTAGTCTTCTTGCTGTCTTACCCTATCGCCATTATTAGCTTGGAGATCGCGCCGCAAAGGTTGACAGAATAACCCCTGCCCGCCCACGCATCCCCCTCCACACACCTCTAACTCCTCCACACCCCACACCCCAAAATCCC
Source organism: Undaria pinnatifida (assembly GCA_012845835.1). Taxonomy (NCBI): domain Eukaryota; class Phaeophyceae; order Laminariales; family Alariaceae; genus Undaria; species Undaria pinnatifida. Next base: position 7,482,504 of record JABAKD010000025.1, on the reverse strand, counting down.
CGCCCAGAACGCTCAATCCGCAATCCCTACAAGCACCAAAAGCGCGTCACTGCAGAATGACAACACCCTTGACCCCTCCCACATCCCCGCGCAACCCACCCCCCACATGCCCAAAACAGGGACAACACCGCTCACCCTCCCACACCACCTCCCAACACACCGCCGTACCACCCCCACCCCATGGAATGCTATTTCCGCCAGGTCTAGGTAGCAGCGTGCCAATTATTTTTCGTCGGTGGAGTTTTGAAGCAGAATTTAGAGCGCGCATCGACGTCAAGTCATGGCATGGCATGGAAGCATGGCATGGCATGGCATGGCATGGCATGGCATGACATGACATGGCATGGCATGGCATGGCACGGCATGGCATGGCACGGCGTGGCATGGAAGCATGGCATGGCATGGCATAGCATGGCATGTCATGCTATGATATGTACCGGACCTAGAAAAGACAAAACAAAAACAAAGATCGTCATCACAAAACCGGAAGATTTCCTTCCGCTCTAGTAGGCGTCCCTAACATTGGCCCACCCGACAGAAACAAAAAACGTGATTTCATGCCTGGCATCCGCGCGCGAACTGAACGAACAAAAAAAAAAAACAACAAAAATACTCAAAGGGGTGCGTTTAGTAGACCGCACACTCTGGGGATCCTCCGGTACCCACTCGAGCATGATCGTTTAGTAGGGTATATAACCTGGGAGTACATGGGATCTACCCGAGCATGGCCGTTTAGAGAGTAACCCTAACCCTAACCCTAACCCTTAGTGATACTCGTAAGCTCACTCGAGCAAACATCGTACGCTAGGGCAGCGTACTTCATGCCGTTCCAGCTCGAATCGTCTCATTCTCTCGGCGTACGCGTACCCGAACGCCATGTCTCCCTGAGACTTGACAAAACTAACAAAAAGTAGTACAGTATAATATCCTAAATACTATCCTAGATAGTCGAAATTTCACCTAACCGCAGCTGCTTTTCTTCCTTGAAAGGGGCGAACGCTCACACCTCTTTTCATGCGAAAAGAGGTCCACGACGAAAAAAAAAAAAGGAAAAAAACAAAAACGAAAGGTAACGAACGAAATGATGAACCGAACGGAAAAAATCACGCAACGAAGTGAAAAGAAACGAGAACGGGAACCAAAGACAAAGAAAAAAAGAAAAACGCCAACAAAGAAAAGCCCTCAAGTGTGCTTATTAGGGTATACATTCTGGGGGAACTCGGGTATACAATACCCGAGTATGACCCAAACAAACCGGGGTGATACCCGGATACCCCGGCGTATATCTCTCATTACCTGGTAAACACACCTGAAAAAAATCGTGACTTCAACTGTTACGAGTAACGCTTTGCGTCCAACCCAGGAAACAAAGACTGCCACTATTGTATACCATGGTAGTCAATACTCGTACTACTTCACTGCTTCGCTACCTCCTACATACCCTGGTAGTAGCTGCGGCCAGAAACAACACAACAGCAAAAGAAAAACAACGCCAATGAAAAAAAAAATGCATCGCGGTTTGTAGCACTGTTTGCGCACGCCCCCTTTTTGTCCGTGAACCTCGAAGACAAAACGGAACAAGCGCACAACCACCAAACAAAAAACGATCACAAAAGAAAAATGCCATGATGAAACAAACAACACCTCCTAAACAAACGTCTGCCGCTCCCTTTCCCCTTAGTGAATACCCTCATTGTGAAACCCCGCTTGTAGTTTTTCCTCAAGCATTTGGCTAGGGAGTCTCGAAAAAAATGTTCGCGTGCCTGTAAATACCAAGCAGGTCCCTTAGGCGAGGAAGCATTTACAAAACCAAAACATGAAATGTGATACCATACGTAGAATAACATACAACAAGGGAAAGGTATCAATACACGCTTTCAGACCCATTACACGTTTCCCCGAGCGACATTCGAAAAAAGCGCCAAGGGTTTCACTCAAATAACTGCTGATGCTGTGCTGTGTATCGAATGTTTGGCCGCAAACAGTCAGAAAGTTCTGCTGTCTGTTATACCAGATTCAGCGTCTCTCGCCCCCCACCCGCCTCTACACTCTCCTCGCTTGACCTCAAAACCTGCCCCTCACCCCCCCCCCGCCCCCCCCACGCCACCGTCACCCTGAACCTGCCCGGCTTGAACGAGACAGAACTCAGAGCTCATCCGACACCCCGCCCAGCCCCCGTGCCCCACTCCGCTCGCCTCCCCCCTCCCCTCCCTCCATTTCCACTTCAAAGTTGATATTTTGGACCTTTCCGCCACTACACAAAAAAATGACTCAAAATTTAAGCACGTTCCCCCCCGTAAACTGGGTCCAGGTCAACAACCAAAACAGGCAGACAATAAAAAAAGGGACAAGAAACGAGAGCAGAAATACAAAAGTGGAGCGGAAAATGTTGGCAAAACCAAAAAAAAAAAAGTTGCCTAGATTTCGATGGGATCGGGTCAAAGACAGGCTACAAAACAAGCGACAACCGCAAAAAAAAAGCCAAAACGAGAAGCAGAGAGAAACCAGCGCCCATCTTCTTGGTGCGGGAGTTCGTAAAAAAATATGGTGGTGACGTCAGCCGCGTTTTGAAGACGCGAGCAGAGCACAACACGACTGGAAAATCGCTCATACAAAAGCGCCCCCGCCCCCGTTGACAGCTCACAGGAGATGAACACCACAGCCAAAAAAACTACGCATTACTGCGTCCCCGCAAAACAAAAGGTGATGGACGCGTGGAGTGACTAGCATTAGTCCCCCTCACCACTCAACTCCCTGAGTCCCTCCACTAAATTCCCACTTAGAGCGGCATGTTTCGATCGCGGAAGCTGAGTCTTGAAAACCAAACCTAGGGGAGACAGAGGGATGCGTTTTACAACATCACCCCCCCCCCGACCCGCCCCCCGTCTCTCTCTGAGCGAGATTTCAAAACCGCGGATGCGGTGGTTCTTTCAACTCCGTCAAGCCCAGACTTTTTCCTCGTCTTGTTTCAGCACAGCTCGCAACTGAAGAGGGCGGGAGGGGGAGAGTGAGCAACGGGGATAGGAAAGGGTTGAGATACCGTTCGGGTGACACGATGTCCGATTCCTAAAATACCGATTCGAAACAGTATCCCGGAATATTAATGGTGACAACGTGGAGAACGCAACGAACCCCGACCAACAACTACAAGATGAGCGCGTAAAAGCCGTCGTCACAGCAGGCACTCCCGCAGCAGGATAATTGTAGTTGTCGTCAAGTTGCTAAGTTGATCGACAAGTAGGAGAATCGTACGGGGTACAAGAAACAACGAGGACTACACCGCAAGGCACGCACCTAAAAATACACCATCAAAAGCGTGTGTTATCATGCACGAAGGCGTAAGAACCTCGAACCGCAGATGGATGTCATATCCCCGTTCCATAGAGCAAGTGTTAACCACTAGGTGGGTGAATCTCGATTGGCAGGCGTAGAATCGGCGTCGGGAAACTCGAACGGAGGCATCACAAACTTTTCACGCCGTCAAAATTAGTAAACTCGCCAAGATCGCGTAGCTGTCGCTAGGACCTCGCGCAGGTGTTTTTTGCCTTGTTTTGTTTTCTCAGCACTATTTCAAATACGTCCGCTGTGAGTTCCACCAGTTGAATTGGCGATACTCACATATGCAAGCTGGGTTACGTCTGTAACTGCGGTCGTCGACTTGTGGCTTGTGTGCGTTGATGGTCAGCAACCCTTGAGGCAACTCGAAAAGAAGTCTTCAACTTTGGTGGCGCCGTCATAAATGAGTAATTCCCACTCGTGCCAAATAGAGCAATCAACAAAACGAAAGAGGACACACCTGCTCGTGATACTCGGCGGTTCATACTGGTTCACGGAGACTAGGGTCTTCAATGTGCAGCAGCGGGTTATTACTCTGGGTTTACATCTGCAACAGCCAACAGCCAACAGCCAACAGCCAACAGCCAACAGCCAACAGCCAACTGGTCTTGTTCTACAATTCTTCGTAACAAATGAAGCATTTAAACAAACTAAAGGACAGCCACCCTGCCATACTTCGTAGACAATCAAGTATAGCGGTCACTAGTAATGAGGACTCGTCAACGTGTGTGTGTGTTCGTGATCGGCGGAAGCTTCCACAGCTAGGACAGATGACGGTCTATATCATTCATGCGGATCATCTAGATCACCTAGATCATATGCCCTAGATCCTGTATCTGCCGTTCTGAGATGTTGCGCAGGATCCGTATATAGAACGTATAGTATAGACCTGAAAAAGTTTGCTACATGCTGCATACCGTACAGGGGTCCCCACACGGCAACATGAGCTAGACCATACAGATCCTTCCTTAAAGTATCTAGATCATCACGTGGGGATCGGTGACCTGTCCGACGTTTGGAAGATTGAGGCAACCAGAACGGAATCTCATTTTTTTTCGCGCGGTTACGAAAATATAGATCAATTGAGAAAAAAAGGTCAGAAAACAAAAAATAAAAAGTACCCACCTGGTGTTGTTCTCCCATGCTGTTGGTTTGCCAGTCGTTTCGTCTCTCCTTCTCCAGCCTAATGTTCTGGGCTTTTTGCTCTTCTTTCGTCAGCGGCTGGTAAGGCAAACATTAGTTTCCCGTCCAGAAGCAAAACGGAAAAAAAGGGGGGGGGGGGGTTGGGGGCAGTGAACACGTGGATTGTTCTTATATCGTGGGTGGGACTTTTGGATCTTCTTTCGTAAGACTCCGTAAAGGCATGCATTCGTTCTCTGTCCAGAAAACAAACATGAGACAGATCAAATACAACATCTATGCATTATCTTATGCCGTGCAGGGCAGACATATACCTGGTATATTCATAGATAACATGAAAGGCCTATATGATTTGCATGGCCTGAGCATTATGTTGCCGGATGAGAGCCGGATGATCTGGACGATCTATGTTCGTACATTTCTTTCCTGCGTTGGGTCTGTACCACACAAAACATCCTAAACAAAATACATCATAACCACAGAGGTTCAGATCATCTAGATCATGGATCTTGAGGACGTGTGAAAAGACTAGCACCATTCTCATGCGGTCGGCCTCTCGCACTTTTTTCGAAAGACTCTGCAAAAGCGCGCTTTCATTCTGCGCCCGGGAAAGGCAAAACAACTTAGCATCATTCAACGATAACACGACGACCAAAAAAGGACAAGCCAAGCGGCAGAAAGGAGCAACGCCAACGCCTTAGTCTGAAAACGTCTCGCTTTGTCGCTCCCCACTTTTCACACAACGCCCTGCAGGCAGCAAAGAAAAAAGCAAAGTAAAACAGCAAAGTAAAAAGCATCACTGTCTTCAAAACAGAAATTGAGCATCGCATCTACTTACTCGTATACTGTTGTAGAATCGTAGCTCGTCGTATTGTTTTTGGGTGCACTTATTGCCGTAGATTATATGCATACATGAAACGGGAAGAGCAAGCGCATCAACGGAAAACTGACAAAAAGTAAGCAAGAGGACCTACTTCGAAAAATGACCAAAGCACAACCCATACGTAAGAAACGAACACATCTTGCTTGTTCAGAGGTGGTGAAAAAAAACACTTCAGTACGCAAGGATGAAACAAAACAAAAAGGAAAAAAAGGAACATATCGTACTTTTGAACGCCGCAAGCGCCGCACAGCAGCACTGTCCACGGGCGTCGTCTCCGGGTGGTCCGCCGTGACCTTGCCCCAAACCGCCCCCACTCTCTTCCTAACGCCTCAACAACTGAAAAGTCGTTTTCGGGGACAAATTACTCGTATTTAGTATAGGGAGGGATTTGGGGGCTCTGAATGGGTTGATAACCCCTTTGGGGCTTAGACAGAAAAATAGACGAAAAAACTGACGATTCCAGAAACGGTCACACGAAACAGCCCAGGACGCCGGGAAGCGTGTGTGTGTTCACTGGTAGTGTGTTCCACTAAAGTGTTCAAAGCGTACAAGGTAGGAGCGTGTGTGTGTTTACCACTGGTAGTGTGTTCCACTAGAGTGTTCAAAGCGTACAAGGTAGGAGCGATACTGCACACACCGCATCCTCATGCCATTAATAGTAAACTATGCACTGCTACTGCTGCAGCTGCTGCCTATTCCTATTTTAGACGGTCGATAATATCAATAATCTCTTGTTTTTGAAGAAAAAAAAAAAGAACGGGACCTCAACAGGGCTGACGACAAACTCCTAAGAAACTACTAAGAAACTACTAAGAAACTACTAAGAAACTACTAAGAAATCACTAAGAAACCACTACCATATACACTGAAAACTACCTTATTATAAGGCGGGGAAAAAACACCATCACGAACATGGCTACGAGCAACGATGAAAGCACAAAGCGAATACATCGAAACAACAACGAGTGGAGTGAAGAAAAAAAAAGAGAGCAAACAAACGAAGAAACCCACCACCGGTACTTACGTGTACAAAACATATCGAGTCCCTCTCGTGTAAAAATAACTACAACAAATTACACCCCCAACATGTAACACCGCAAAAATCAAGGGAAATATGAAAAAATACTTTCGAGCGAATGCAAGTTTCTATTTGTCTTCAACGTGCGTAAGATAGGTTTGCGAAACCAAAGGAGACCTCACCGTGCTCACAGGCAATGGCTCTGGATGATCCGCCGTCACCTTGTCCCACACCGCCCCCACCCCCTTTTTAACCGCTCCGAGGACGCCTCTCCTAGACCGTTCACCAGTGCTGCCTGTGCTCCGCATGCTGTCGAGCCTCGGGCCATCTTCGCTTTGCTTGCGAGAACCCCCGGCAGCAGCGTTCATGTAACTAGCCGACTGAAGAGAGAAAAAAAACGGAGGGAGGGAGGGCAGCGTTCTGTAACTAACCGACTTGAATAAAAACACAAGAACAAAACCGGGGGAGGTTATTTGTACCTACCGGACTCAAGCAAAAAGCAAGACCAAACCGACTTGAATAAAAAAACAACAAATCGATTGGAGTGTTTTTTGTAACTAACCGGCTAAAGCAACAAACAAGACCAACAACGGAGGGAGGATAACGTTTCTCGCCTCAAACACATCAGATTTCCATCTCACGCTTTAGATATTCCGGAGCAGGTGCATCCCCGGTTGAGCGTACGTACCGGCCACAATCACCCCAACGCAACAGCAGGGCTAGTAAAACAGCGCGTAGGATCTCTGGTGTACCGTTTTCTATCGATCGCCCCATGAAAAAAGCGATGCCTCAGAAATAGACTGGTCACTAAATTCTTGGAATGTTGACTGAAACCCCTGAAAATCAAACGAAAGCAAGACGCTCTTTGAAAATGGTACCTTATGGCACCAGAAATGAGTAAAAAGCACTCACGTGGAAGCTATGGACGCTGCTGTCGCCGCTGCTGCCCGTATCGTCGGACGCGCGCTCCTTCTGTTCTTCGTCTCCTTCTCCACTGCGGTAGACGACGAGAGACGGAAATTAGTTTGACCGACGGTGAAAACGATTGCCACTGCCGGAAAATAGTGTCTTCAAACAAATGTTCCCAAGGTTCAAGCATTGGCCAAGACAACGAAATAAAGACATCGAAAAAAAGCCCCACGTGAGTTAACACCAACTACCGACAACACCAACACCAAAGCCGGCAAGAAATCCAACATCAACATGAACAAGAACGAAAACAACAATAACACCACCACACAGTGCCCCCCCCCTCCCCCCCCCCCCCGCCATGCCCAGACCTCCACCACCACCCTCAACACCACAACCACCACCCTCCCCCCAGATCTCTACCACCACCACCGTCCACAGCTCCGCACGTATATAGTACACACCCGCGTACAGCACGCACAGCAAGCTACCTGGAATGCATGGTAAAGGTCTTGGTACTCGTTTACGTGTATATCTACGTGTGCGTCTATATCGATTTCTACAGTTAGTTCCACTCAGACCAAGGGTACGGTATAGAGCTTCGGCACCCCTATTTTCATTTCTGGGTGTGAGTCACTCTCAACACTCGCGAGAGTGACTCTGTTCCCCGCTGGCAAGAACAATGAGGAGGCTTGTTTGACGCTGCGTGGTTTAGCATTGCTTTGCAGATTCGTATCGCTACACATTTCACAACAACACCAAAAAAAGTTGATAACGAAAATTACCGGGGGGGTCTGCACGCGAAACGTGCCGTCCTCTGGAGACGAACTCCGAGGCGAGCATCTACCACCACCACCGTCCACAGATCCCTAATCTCTCCGTCTCGAAAGGGGTGCGTGGTCAATGGTCAAATGACTAACGCAAGCAACAAATAAGTACCCCCCCCCCCCCCCCCGCCACCCAAACCACCACCACCAAACCCCCTACTTCCAGCCTCAAGTCTCCACGTCCGCCTCACCTTCGGTTCTTCCTGAACGACCGCCCAGCAGACCCTCCTCCAGACGCGCTTCGTCGCCACGCACCCACAATCCCGAACCCCACCCTCCTCTTCGACTTCTCCTCCTCACTCCCTCCACTGCTTCCACCCCCACCGCCGCTGCGGGGGGTATTCACTCCCCCCCCGCTGCTACTACCGCCCGGGGTTTCCAGTAAGGGGGCGGTAAGCGATCGGGTTTCCCGCGCCCCCATCTCCGCATCTCCATCATAAATACCCCCGGCGCCGCCGCCACCGCTACCACTGCTGCTGTCGATCCCATCGCTGCTGTTTCCTCTAACGTGGAGCCCGCTCCCGCCGCGCGAAGCAGCGTGGTGCTGGTTTTGCAAGACGGCGGCATTCGTGAGTCCGTCTCTGGAAATAACGCTGGGGGATGGTACTCTCGCGCGATGGGGGGGGCGCCCGCCGACAAGCCCCCTACCCCCACCACTACCCCCACCCCCACCCCCAACCCCACCCCCACCCCCACCACCACCACCACCACCACCACCACCACCCCCGCCTCCACCAGCAACACCAACACCAACACCACCAACACCCCCGCCTCCACCACCGCCTCCACCACCAATCGAAGAATCGTTCCGGCTTCCCGCGCCAGCGTCAGCGGAATCAGGTTCTCTTAGCGCTCCAATGGTACCACCACTCGCCACACCATTCGCGACGATAGCGTCCCTCGCAACATTCTCAGCGCCGATCCCAGCACCGTTTCCAGCACTGTTCCCAGCGCTGTTCCCTGTATTCCACACAGCATTCCCGGCTGTAGAAGCGGCGGTACTTCGTGACGACGCTGCAAGCGTAGAATGAGGAGTGAAAAACCCATGAGAGGAGCAAGGTGGTTGACTAGCAGCAGCCCATTCCTGACCCACCCCGCCGGGCCCTCCCACGTCAGCCCCCGCCGCCGCCGCTGCAGCTGCCGCCGCTGCCAGTACTTCCCGGTCGCCTTGGGCAACGGCAGACGACAGCGGCTTGGATAGCGATGACGAGGATAAGGATGGCGCTGATAATGAAGCCGCCGGGGCGGTAGCGGCGGCTGTAGCGTCGGCGGCGCGCTTGGCGGGGGAGGAGGCTGCCAGCACTGCCTCTTCGCGAGCTCGGGCGTTTGCTCGGCGTTGCTCGCCGCGCAAAGCTCGTCGCTCCACAGCCGCTTCTGCGTCTCGCTTCAGATGGAAGTTGAGATTCGTTTTGTTTTTGTACACGGAACACGTAGGCAACAAAAAAAACAAGGAAGGCATCCGAGGGGCGGACGCGTGGCGGTGTGCACCAGTAACGAATTAGTACGAACAAACAACGCGGGATACGATAACAGCTACAACATCGACAACGTACGACGGCATCATAGTTGCGGAGCCGAGGCGTGGAAAGCACTGATGCAAGTAAACATGACCAAAGTAACACAAGACACAGACTAGGGAACAGAAACAGAAAATAACAACAAATGTCGAGAAAACTCACCGCCCTCGCGTCGTCGTCGCGCACGGCAGACACCGGTGTCGAAACCGGTTCGAAAATCCGCTGTCCATCCAAGCCCCTACCCCTACCTCCATCGCCAACACCACCCCCTTCACTCCCTGCTTTCTCCGGCGCTCCAGCACTCGGGGAATACCTCGATACAGTTCCTGTAGCAGCAGCAGCCGCCACGATAGCAGCAGCGGCAGCCGCCGTAGCAGCGATCGGGTTAGGTGAAACCGTTTTAGCAGGGGCTACTTTAACAGAAGCAACGCTAGTAGCAGGCGCCGCCTCTGTAGAAGGAACCGCGGCCGCAGGAGCCACGTTAGAAGGAGTAGATGCGTTAGAAGGAGCTGTGTTAGAAGCAGTCACAGCAGCGGTAAGAGCTGCAGTAGCGGCTGCGGCAGCAGCAGCAGCAGAGCTGGAAGAGGCACTCTCCGCCTTCGAAACACCAGCCTTAATCTTCGCTTCCGTGCCACCACCACCACCACCACCACCACCACCACCGCCACGACTGCTTCGGGAAGAGGACGCAGTATCCCCATCCGCGCTTCGTCGCTCCTGCCAGCGTCCATCGCCATCCGCACCGCGCCATCCTTCATCTAAAGACGGGGTGAGAAGATCAAGCGATATTTCTTGGGCCGGTTCCCACGTATCTGTAGTACCACTCGTCGCGGCCGAATCATCAGAGGACAGCATCGCTAACTCCGGGGTAGGGGGCGATGTACTCCGGTTAGCATCAACAGTTGGGGTTCCGGTTGGAGAAGCCCGCCGCCCTCTAACCTTCCGAGCTGCGGTAGCTGTGGCTATATGCGTAGATGGTTTTGTAGTCCTTGCGGTGGCTTCCGGCCGGGGTAGACCCTGTACAGCAGCAGCCGCGGCCGCCATCGCAGCCGAGGCCGCCGGAACAGGCGACGACAACGACGAAGAGCCCGACGGAGAAGAACGATCAGAGTCGGACGAGCAATATGAGGCAGGGGGGGAGAATACCGAGCTCGTGCCGCGTACCGTCGGGGAGACCCTTCCCCCTGACCCAGCTCCCGCCCCCGCCCCCTTCCCTTCCGGTAACTTCCCGGAGGAAGACCCGCCCCCCCAGGGGGTCCACAGTCCCCTCCCAGCGACGGCGATAACCATATCGCTGTTGCAGCCGCCGCCACTCGCCTTCCCACCCATTCCCCCTCCACCACCCCCACCCACACCCCCACCCACGTTCGCAATCCTTCCCCTAGCTACACCGTTTGCATCGGCAGACATTGCTCCCGCGGGAGATAGCGACGAAGACGGCATCCCCGGGATGGTTGCCGTGTGGCTTTTGCCGCCACCACCTCCCCCACCGTTCCCGGTGCTCTTCCCGGGACTACTTCGGGTATCGCTTCCGGTACCGTTCCCATATCCGGGATTGTTCCCGGTGCTATTCCCGGGGCTACTCCCGGCACGGCTCGCAGGACTACTTCCGGTACGATTCCCCGTACCGTTTCCGTTTCCGGGACTGCCCCCAACACTGTTTCCGGGACTACTCCCGGTACGGTTCCCGGTACCGTTTCCGGTACCGCTCCCGGGACTATTCCTGGTGTTGCTCCCGGGACTACTCTTGGTACCACTGCCGGCCGCAGGCGACCCCGACCCCCTCCCTCGCCTGGCCCCAGCAGTGTCAAGCCACTGTCGCCGCCGCGCGTCATCGCTAATGCCGCTCCCTCCGCCCCCAACTGCGACCCCTAACCCCCCCCCCAAGCCCCCACTTACCCCGTCCGCGCCTAGAATGTCCTTGCCTAAGGGTAAGCTTCCGCTTGAGCTCAAGCTACCCGTGCCTAAGCCGTCTTTGCCTAAGCCTAAGCCTAAACTGCTGCCGGTGCCGTGTGGATGCTCGAAGCCGCCCGATGAGGGGGGCTCTCGAGGGGAGTAGCCGATGTGACCATCGTCTTTTTCGTCAAAGGAAAGTTTCTGTGATGGAGGTGATCGTCGACCACGCATGAGGGAGACGCGTGGGAGTGTGCCGGTGGAGATGGCCTGGATTAGGGGCGGGGCGGGGGGGGGGGGGGGGGGGAGGAGGGTATTGAAGTGTTGCCAAAGGGGCTTCGGTTATTATCATAGTGGAACAGTTCATCACGGGGGGGGGGGGGGGCACTCCGTTTGTGCATGGCCGTAGTCGCACGACCATGAAACCTCGCATCCCTACTATGCCGGGACGGAGCACGTCGGGTTTTCACCAACCAGGCAGACATTGCTTGCACCAAGCGCGAAGCGCCGTGAGGTGTTCGGCGAGTCGAATGAAGGGTGAACTGCGTTCTTCCAAGAACCGCTCGTAAGACGGATTTCGGCGTCTTGTGCCTACTTTCTTGCTAAGGGATGACAGCGCCAATGAGTTGTACTTGGTTTTCTGAGGTGGGGGGGGGGGGGGGGGCGGGGGCGGGGGTCGTCAGGTGTCGCACGGTATGCACACTAGACAAGATAAAAAAGCACAGACCACGGCAAGCAAGAAATAAAAGATTACACAAGAGCAGAGAAGCCAAGGCAAGGCAAGGCAAGACAGATTCGACCCACCTCGCGTGATAACGGAGAAACACCCCCACCCCCACCCCTACCTCCACCCCCACCCCCACCACCCGCCCCAAGCACCTTAGCGGCAAGCGCGTCCGGCGCCACCGCTACCCCCGCCGCCGTCGCGGGCTGCTGTTGCGCCGCCGCAGGCGCCCCCTTCTCCGGCGCCCCCGCGCCACCAACGGCGCTCCCCCTATCCCGTCCATCACCCAGTAAATCTGTTCCCGCGGTAGTTCCAGAACTCAAAGATCCCGCTGTGGGAGAACCCTGACTCCCAGAAACAACAGAAGAGTTACCCCCCTCTTCCACCGCCCCAACACCCGCCCCCCCCAATCGCTCCCCTGAGCCCCCCCTCGATCGTGCGAAGGGAGGAGGTGGGGACGCGAGCCTCCGTCTGCTCCGGTTGCTTCCGTTTTTTCCGCTGCTGCTGCTGCTACTGGTGCTGCTACTGCTGCCGCTACCGGTGCTCCTAGGAAGAGGAACGAATGCCGCTGGACCGGCATCGTTGTCGAGGTCGTTGTCGTTGTCGCTGCTCGAGTTGAAGCCGAACCCCCGCGCAACAACTGAAAAAAAACACGGTGAGAGGACATGGAGGGTGGGGGGGAGGGTGGTGACGATCGACGTGGGGGGTTTTAGTAGGGTTCGAGTTCGGGTGTGTTTTCGTTTGACAAGGTATCGCCTGTCTGGCGGGGGACAAGAGAGTTGTTCAGCCTTGATATAACTTTTGCAAAAGGCATCCCAACACTAATTTCGATCAAACAGTAACAATAACAAAAACAACACCCGACAGCAACAGCAGCAACAACGCCTTAACCATTTCCAACACCAACACCAACAACATCCTAGCAACAAGCAATACCCCACCACAACAGCAACAACAGCAACACAACCAAATCGAATACCGACACCGACACCAACACCACCGCCAATAGAAAAAAAAAAACACCAAAAAAAAAAAAAAAAAACACCCAACACCATTAATACCTCTACCAACAACTCCACCAACACCTACGCCACCACCACCACCATCACACCACCGTCACGGTCACACCACCGCCACCACCGCCGCCACTCCGCCACCGCCGCCACCGACACCCCCCCCCCACCCCTACCCCCACCAAATAACTCCCTCTCACTTCCCCACTGCCCCTCTAACTTCTGCGGCGAAATAAAAAAATGAAAGCGTTTCGTCCCTAAAACCGTGGGTGGCGTTCTGAAGGAGTTCACACCAACACCACCAACACCACCACCAACAACACCACCACCAACATCACCACCAACGCCAACACTAACACCATCAACAGAAACACACCAACACACCACCATCAAGTAGAGGCATCTCCCACCCACCTGCTAACTTATCAACACCAACAGCAAATACCAAGCCACTGCCAGTACCGACACCACCACAATCACCACACCAAATCAACAGATGAGCTTCTCACCCGCTACCCCCTGCACCCCGACCCCAACTACCCCCATCATCTCCATCATCCACACCACAACCACCATCCCCACCAATACCAATACCAATACCAACAACAACATCCCTACCTCCACCAAATACTCCACATTTCACTCACCCGGCACCCCCTTGCCCTCCGCCGCAGCAGCAGCCGCAGCAGCCACTGCCATTGGCGAAGCATGACTCGTCCGCAACCCCCGCCGCCCCTCCTTCTCCCGGCCACCCCGCCCCTCCTTCTCCCGGCCACCCCGCCCATCTTTCTCCCGACCACCCCGTCTCCCAGCTCCCCCCACGGAAGCAGCCCCACTATCTCCAGCCGCACCACCCCCATCACCACCACCACTCCCACCACCATCATCACTCTCACCACCACCACTACCAGCAGAGCTCGCACTAGTAGTAGCAGCAGCAGCTTCTCCAGCCGCTGTAGCAGCCATGGCCGTGGCAGTTCCGGAAGACTTCGCTCCTTCTTCTCCCTCTTCCCCTACCCCTCCTCCTCCTCCATCTCCTCCTCCGTCTCCACCTCCCCCTCCCACTCCAGTGAACGGCGGGATGGGACGAAGTCCACTGGAATCCACGTCGCCGCCACCACTCCCCCCTGCACCCGACATCACCGGGGGCGGGGAAACGCTTACATTCCCCCCCGCTCTCGCCTCACCGCCTCCGGCACCCTTACCTCCTCCATCACCGCCACCGCCCTCCTCTTCCCCCTCCCGCTGCTGCTGTTGCTGCTGCTGTTGCTGCTGCTGTTGCTGCTGCTGTTGCTGCAGCTGCTTACGCATGGAATCTTCCATACACACGTCTGCTGCAGGCGCCGGGGAAAGCAGAGGATCTTCCGCCGGAGATGACCTTGCAAACCCTGACCCCCCCCCCGAACCCTCGGTGGCGTTGTTGTTGAGGAGGCGCGCGCCTCCCACGGGGCCTTTTGTGAGCCACCCCCTGTTGGAGCTGGAGGATTTCCGTTGGAACTTTTCCTTGGGCTCTGTGGAGGATTGCAAGATCTGCTCGCGCGCGGGCCATAGGAGGGTTTGTAGACGGAATGAAGGAGAAGGGGGGGGGGGGGGGGGGGGGTACTCAGTGTGTGCATGGCCGTAGTCGTATGATCATACTGTAGCTCCTCGCATCCCTACTATGCCGGGAAGGAGCACGCCGGGTTTTCATCAATCAGGCAGACATGGCTTGCATCAAGCGCGACGCGCCGTGAGGTGTTCGGGGGGAAGTTAGCGCGGGGAGGGGAGGCGGGGGGGGGGGGGTATGGGGCGCGAGTCTACGGCAATGGCCGCCAAAAAAAAAACACGAACAAAAGTACTGTCAATAGATACGTAGACTACACATTGAAAACGAACAAAAACAAACAGGAGCTCCTGCAAAAGCCATCCTAACAAAATTCTTCATTCAGATGCCGGGCTGAGTGCTGAGTCAGGCTTTCCGGGAAGGAGCACCTGAGGGCCTCACCCACACTCATCGTTCCTCACGAGAGCCACCCCATCAATGCCATGACGCGTGACACAGCAGTAGAGGTAGCACTATTTAGCTCTTTCTTTTTCTGCATGACGGAGCACTAGAGCTCCAAAATCCCTCCATATACTAACTTCAAGTAAATGTGTCCCGCAAAAGAAAGTTTCCAGTCGTGAAGGCGTTACAACCCAAAATTCGTCGGGATGTCGTTCTTGTTTCTTGATACAGCACATGGTTTATGGGTTGTATACTTGCACCTAGGCCATCGATTTGATCGTCGGGTTGCACGGTTAGTTTTTACTCAAAAGCAGTCGGTGCTACTGCCACTACAGAGCTCTTCAAGCGAAGTACATCAGAGGCAAACTACCAAACCTCTTATCGTGGCGTATGTCCCATGCCCTCGAAATTCCGAACAAACACGAACATTGCCCAAACCCCCTTGCAGGGCAGCACTGAGCACGTCGGACCGAGCACGACCTAGATCATCTAGATCATCTACAGGACACCCCGCATCTGCCGTTTTGATGTGATTGTGTACGGTCTGCCTGGTACGGATCCAACCCAGGAAGTAAGTGCTAGGCCACGCAGTTAATACGCTCCCCCACCCTCACCCAGCAACATGATCTACAGGTCATACAGATCATCCAGACCAGGGATCTATCTGCCCTGAATGACACAGATAATCAACAGGTCAATAGGGATCAAACGTGTGGAGTATTGCCGTCTCCCCGAAACACACAAAAAAAAAAATAACCCCATGAATCAAACCAGCATCCGGTACGGTGCTGAATTAGGCTTGCCTGAAAGGAGCACATGAGGGCCTCGTCCACACTCATCATGGCGCCGGCGTTGGTAAACTCGCCGCAGTAGTTGGGGGCAGAGAAGAGGGTAACCAACCGCCTCTTCGCAAAGAACTCGTAGCCGTCTTCAACCACCTGGAACATACGACATTGGTTGCGTCCGACAAAAAAACCCGAGAGGAGTAAGCAGGTGTGGTAGGGCAGATGGTCGTGGTAGCGCTATAACGGTAGCAGCACTGCTGTAGTAGCAGCAGTAACACTTCCTGTAGTAGATGCAGTTGTACTACCTGTAGCGACAGCAGCAGTACTTGCAGCAGCATTACGTAGTACTGCCGCAGTACTACGGCAGCAGCATTACGTAGTACTGTCGCAGTACTATGGCAGTAGCAGTACAGTCACTATACGCGACGGCGGGGCTTGGAAAATCGGGCGAGCACTGCGACAGTACTACGTAATGCTGCTGCAAGTACTGCTGCTGCCGCTGCAGGTAGTACAACTGCTGGTACTACAGGAAGTGACGGCCGTAGCAGTACAGTCACCATACGCGATCGCGGGGCTTGAGAAATCGGGCGTAAAGAAAAATGGCTCGACGGTTACACAAAACTACAGAAACCCATAATTTTACACTGGAAGTAGTGCACGACATACGTTGAGCCTGGCCCAAAAAAAGGCATACGATATATTGTCACGACCTACGTTTGCTGTACTGAGTAGCAGTATTTTAAAGCAACACCAGCAAGCACAAAACAAAACAACGGACACGCCGGCCCGCGCTGGATTGCGAATGCACTTGAGTTAAATTGACACGCCCAAGTGTTTGAAAATACGTGGCAGTGTGTTAAGCTCAAGCTTATTTTGCTCCGTTCGGCGGATGATGAAAAAAAAACCAAACAAACAAACCAACAAACCAACAAACAAAACACACCAATAAACAAACCAAAAACAAAACAAACAAAACAAACAAACAAGCACGCAAGCAAGCAAACAAGCACGCAAGCAAGCAAACAAGCACGCAAGCAAGCAAACAAACCCATATGGTACCTGGTGGGCTCGGCACACGAGGTCAAGGCCGTGAGCCGCCAGAAAGTCTCGCACGATATCCTCTCCGAAAGTAAAAGACACCCCTCTGTCATTCTCCCCCCAGCCGATGATGTCACGGTCTGGGTCCGACCACAGAAGGTCGCACAGTAAACCTGTTTTTTTCGGGCGCGATTCGACGAAAAGTATCACACATGACACAGATCATAAATCATTTCATGATCTAGCACCATGTCTTCCACGGCAGACAGATCCCTGGTCTTTGTGTGATCTGCATGGTCCAGAATATGTTGCAGGTTGGAGTCGTATATTATCTGCGCGACCTTAGCTAAGTTACCTGGGTTGGATAGGTAACACAGTGCATAGATCCTGCACAACATTTCATAACGACAGGTACATTATCTAGACGATCTACATGATCTATATGATCTATAGATCGACATCTGTCCAATGTGGGAAGGTATACAGGGAACGGGGGGGGGGGGGGGGGGGGGGGGGTCAAGAAAAGGGGATCGTTTGAGTGTCGCGACTATAACACCGTAGCCTTAGCAATTATTATAGCAGTGAGAAGCGCTAGCAGTAGACCCAACACCAGTGTCTGCAGAGAGCCAACACACCACTAGCACTAGCATCATTGCTACACCACCACCAGTACAGCTCGCACTAGCAGTGCCAGTGTCATTAGCAATCGAACCAATACCAGCACCAAGCAGAAAGCCGCCACACCAGCAACACTACTATCCTCGCCACCAGTGCAGCCCGCACTAGCAGCGTCCGCGTCATATCAGTACCGGTAGCAGTTGAACCCACGCAATCACTACCACTACCACCACCACTAGCACAGCTCACACCAACGGTGTCAGTGCCATTATAGTATAAGTAGCACAAGCAGAAGCATCCCCATGCACTATAAACAAAAACCCAACTACTGCAGGACCAATGAACTACCTGTGTCCGGGACATCCGTGGGCCTGGTGACCCTGTTAATCTGCTCCATGTCGTACAGCTCCGGTGACAACCCCCCATGCGCGCAGAAAATCTTCTCGTCCACGATCGCGGCGATCGGTAGACAGTTAAAGCAATCCGTGAACGTCCTCCAGAGCTTGGCCGAGTACCGCCTCTTGCCTGAAGGAGGTGGTGTGGGGTGTGTGGGGAGAGGGGTCTATGGCACTGAGAGAACGCGGAGCAGGCCTGTACCAATTATATTACTAGAAGAAAATCGCAAAGTTTTGACGGGTTTTTTTTCAACCCTCTTGGAATTTCAACCACTTTGATGGGGACAGATTGTTTCAAACTATCAAAGCGTGGGCCCATTTCCCAGCATAGTAGAAATAACAGCAAAGGTTACTTGGATCTGCTCACAAAGCAAGCAAGTTACTTGGACCTTCTGTGGGCTCATTTTCCCAGTAGTAGAAGGGTTGAGAGAAAGCAAGTGGCAATCACTGGTAGGGCGCTGCGTTCGCTGACTATAGCTATAAGTCGCCGACTCAGTCATTAGTTTTCTTTCAACAGGCATGAGACGCGTGCTACTACAGAGGTAGCGCTTTGAGGCTAATACAAGGTACCAGTACATTTTGGACCATGGGGCATTGTCAGTGGGTGAGCTTGCGCAAGTCCCACACTACCCAGAAAGATGCCGTTCCGGGTGACTATCTCCACCGCACCTGACCCTCAGGGGGCGGGCCGGGTCGACATACTCACGCATCCGTATACAACTATAGCTTGCGCTGCCGGAGTAGTAACGAGGATCGCCGACAGGGACAGCTCACGCTATCGCTACAGTGGGAACCGAAGGACAAGCCAGCAAGCGCTGGATTGCTAAGGCAATTGAATTAAATCGACACACGACGTGTATGAAGATACATGGAAGTGTGGTGAGCTCAAGCGTCTTTTTTTTTTTCCCCCATCCGTCCGAGGATGATGGGGCTTCTTGACCGAAAATCGTCGTCGTTTTTAATTCATTTTCTGCAGTATTATTTTATAACTAATTTTCAAGGACGTCAGCCGTGAGTTTGACGAATTTCAGGTCAATACTCATCTTTGCAAGCTGCGTTGTTGGTACTCGTAATAAACTATATGAGTGAGTTTTGATTTGTTTGCTTACCCGTCAGCAAGCCATGGATTCATCGTTCATCAGTTTGCATTTTCAGGTCACTCAAAATTGTTTTTGGGTGACATGTGTCGACCTCCTCGATCGCAAAGAAATACAGTATGTATGTTGAAGACACTCTTGCCCCGTGACTGACGGCCGTCAAGGAACACCACACACTAAAACTAGTATGGTAAGAGTAAACGGGCTGGATGGGGGTAAACGACGAGGATAACTCACAAAATTGAACATCGGGCATACCATTATCTAGATCATACAGAACACACAGATGATCCAGATGATCTAGATGACCTAAAGCATACAGATCATCGATACTGCACGCCTCGGAATATCACGATCTAATCATACAAGTCATCTAGATCAGCTAGAGCACCTACAGTAGATCCTGCATCTGAAACTATGAGGTGCGGTGAATGTTCCGTATACAAGGACACAGATCTAACCCTGGAAAAAAAAAGTTACAGCATGCAGATCGTAAAGTTCCCACCCGGGAATATGAGTTGCTGTGAAGGTTCTCTATACAGAGAACACAAATCCAACCCTGGGCAAAAAATGTTACAGCATAAAGATCGTAAAGATCCCACCCGGGAACATGAGTTATAGACCATACAGATATTTCTTGAAAGATCCAGATCATCAAGTGGGGGTCGGTGATCTGTCCGACGTAAGCAAATTTGTAAAACTCCATTGAAGCCGTACATCACTAGTCGCGGAACCCGACTCATGGTATTACTTACCAGTAGCATAAGCAGACCGATAAATATTTTCAATAGGATCTTTGCTATGTACCAATGGTAGGAGTTGGGCCGGGAATCATATATACAACCACAGAGTATTGAAAGCGACCAACGCCATCACCCCAAGGCCAACCAACCCAGGACGAAACAAAGTTGGAAAATAAAAACAAGGTACATGGGAAAACGTGTTTCTAACCTAACTTTGCGCTGATTTCTCGTAGGTTGGGTTGGTCTTGAATTGTGACGTTCGACGTTTTCAATACTATTAATACCGGTAAAACGTTTTTTTCAACCCGAACGAAGTTGGAAATCGTCGACACCCTAACATGGTCAATCATGTGTTGTGTTGTGTTGTGTTGTGTTGTGTTGTGTTGTGTTGTGTTGTGTTGTGCTGTGTTGGGGTGGGGTGGGTTGTGTTGGGGTGGGTTGTGTTGGGGTGGGTTGGGGTGGGTTGGGGTGGGTTGGGGTGGGCTGGGGGGGTGGGGTTGGGGGTGGGGTTGGGGTTGGGATTGAGGGCGGGAATACTGCTGTACGTAAAACTCACATTCGTCGTAGAAGCCGTACATCTTGTTGATGGAAGCCGACTCGTGGTTCCCCCTCATGATGAAAAAGTTTTGTGGGTACTTGACCTTGTAACACATGAGGAGGCAGATCGTTTCAAGGCTGCGTTTTCCGCGGTCCACGTAGTCCCTGGCACCAAACAGAAGAAAAAAGCCAGAAAGTGTGAATGTCAGGTGCGGATTCAACCCCAGAAACATGTGGTAGATCATGCAATCGTACGGCTCCCACCAGGCAACAATGGCCATGCCATACAGATCGTCCTGAACGATTTAGGTCATCAAGTGGGGATCGGTGATCTGTCCGATCTGTAAAATCATAATCATCTACTCCGGAAGAACAACGATTTAGATCACCTAAATCTTATGTTAACCGTTGTGAGATGCTACTCAATCGCGGTACCACACAGATTCGCCCGTCAAACATGTGCGCAAGAACCGTGCCGCACAGATCCCTTTCGGCAAATTGTTATGTAGATCGTGCAGATCATGTCTTTCAAATATGTATTTATCTGCCCCGAAATATCGACATTACATGATCTGTTCCAGGTGTGAAGCATCGTTATAAAAGCTAAGTTTTCCGACGTCCACGTGGTCCCTGGGAAACGCAGAACCGAAAAAAAACAAAAAACGAAACAACGAAACAACAGGCGCAAAAGAAT
This sequence comes from Undaria pinnatifida, assembly GCA_012845835.1. Classification (NCBI taxonomy): domain Eukaryota; class Phaeophyceae; order Laminariales; family Alariaceae; genus Undaria; species Undaria pinnatifida. The sequence goes on along the minus strand of JABAKD010000025.1, from coordinate 7,461,353 downwards.
GAACAAAAAAGAGAAATCCGAAGAACTATGGGCCAAAACCAACTAGAAACTACGGGACACAAACACAACTCAATCATCAACACAAACAAAAAACACGGAACAAACGAAATACAATGATCAAACCAAACGAAAAAAAACAGAACAAACGAACCACAAGAATCAAAACGAACGCAGAACACAGGGGTCAAGCCAGACAAAACAAAAATGGAACAAACGAAACACGAAATCATTAACATACCTGGCAAAACAAAACATTGCATACCGCTTCTAAGCGTAAAACCACAGGGGCATACATATATTACAACTGCGAGGTCGAGCATGTAATATAGGTCCCTCTTTAGTGCCGGTTGAGTAGGGCCGGTGGCCCGCAATAGTGTCTTCGAAACCGTTTGGCATAGACGGGAACAGTATGCCCACTAGCGCCGGTTGCCGCTATAGTGCGACTAGTGCGGGTTGCCGCTATAGTGCCGACATTCCCGACTGGCGCGTTCCAGCACCATAGAGGAGCCAGTAGTGGCTGTATCGTCGAAACTCGAAAGCTCACCCGAGAAACAGGTAGTTGGAGGACGGAGGATGTCCCCCGTAGTCGAACAGTCGAAGGAGGTCATGGTACTGACCGTGAATGTCCCCTGCGCATACCACGACGCATCACGGAAAAACAGAGGGGAAGTACAAGATTGAACCTAGTGCATCTGGGGTCTGTAGAATATTACCATCATGTATGGAAGGCGTATTTGAGTCGGGGACATCTACGCAGTTGATAAAGAAAGTGCGTGTTAGGATGAACTAGCATCAAGGAGAGAAACAAGGGCACAAAGGGTACTACAGCAGTAGTTAGAGAAGAGAAGCACACCGCAGACCACAGAAAGCTGGATGGTAACCGACTGGCAGAAACTGTTGCTGCTGTGAGGATTACGGCACAAGGAATGGGCAGAAATTTTAGGGAGGCGTGCTTGAAACATGTCGGCTGAGACGTCGACCTATTGACCGGTCAATATTGGGTATTGTGCGATTCGATCCGGCGGTCATTCAATGATGAAGAAATAAGCGGTGAAGACATGAAAAAAAAAACTGCACGAAAGAAAGAATAATTGAAAAGAGTGCGTGCTGGAAAAAAAAAATGGAAGGTTTGAACGAAACGACAACGATGGAATCATTAACCGGAGGTAATGACCGTGAATCTCCCCTGCGGCGCGAAGGAGCAGAACCGTTAGAGCATACGACGACACATCACGGATCACGGACAGAGCGACGGCGGTTAAGATGGTGCTTTAAAAAAACATAACGTACCACCAACACCACCACAGCAACAACAACAACAACAACAACAACAACAACAACAACAACAACAACAACAACAACAACGACAACAACCACGACACCAACAAAAGCAACACCACCGCCGCCAACAACACCCAAATAACCACCACCGACACCACCATCACCAAGATCAACACCACCAACATCTACAACGACAAACCCACCACCACAACCACAACAGCATACAGTCTACTGACACAACAGCCGCCAGCACATCACCACCACAACCATCGCCGGCACCACCAACACCAACACCAATCCTGCACCAACACCAACCACAACACTATCACAACCATCACCAACCATCAACAACCAACACCAGTCAACACCAACACCACCAACACCAACCACAACACGAATACCAACACCAACATTAACACCAACCACAACACGAATACCAACAGCACAACCGCAACAACAAAGACAACGACAACTACAACGACAACGACAACGACAACGACAACAACAACAACAACAACAACAACAACGACAACAACAACAACAAGCCATCCGCATGATGGAACACCAGACTCACCGCAGATTTTGATGGGAGTGGCAAGCTGTAGCAGACAGGGCTGGTCGAGAAAAACGTCTCGCGCTACGAGGCACAAAGATCGGATATCTTCTTCCGGAAGATTGACTTGCGCATTCGATCCTTGACCTGTAACGCCGTGGCAAAAAAAAAAAGAATCAAGAAAAAGATGGAGCGACATTAATTATTCCACTGTTTCCAAGTAGTTTGCCCACCCCCCGCAAAAAATAGGTGTTCTAAGGCAGTCGAGCAACGAAGCCAGGGTTCAAAACAGGAAACATAACGACCGGACACCCTCTTCCGGAACGTTACGCATGGACAGAATAAACACCACAAACGCGTAATAAAACGTGCTTCGGAAACCAATAAAAAAAGGGCAAGGAAAGAAGCATGGGCAAGATAAAAAAAAGGTGAACGCGTGCTGCGGTATATACTAATATCAGTTAAGCAGTAAGCAACCGCAAAAAAACTCGAAACGAGAAACCAAAAAAAGTACATGACAGAATAGTATTGTCCTCTTCCCGCAGATCAACATGCGCGCTGGCTCCTTGCCGTGCGCACGCCACAGCAAAGGTAACAACACGACAACGAACAAAATTCGTACGAGTCACACGTGTACAAAGGACAATGCATCTGCTGTACAAACGAGCGACCATTGTATCACGCAGCTTGCAAAGATGAGTATCGACCCTAAGTTGATCGAATCCGCAATTGACGTGTTTACGTAGAGAGCGACCAGCGTATCACGCAGCTTGCAAAGATGAGTATCGACCCCAAGTTGATCGAATCCGCAATTGACGTGTTTACGAAGAATATTTTTTTTACTGGAGACGGCTAGCAACTCCCCCCGGCAATATCTAAAATATACCTGGTAGTGGTAACGTCTACCAGCTATAACGTCGAAAATATGGTACATCTGTCGGTAGGACGTTACACAGTTAGTATCATATATAGCATCATTCTAACTGCCGTCAACCGATGCGCTTCCTGGCCGTTCCGCGGCGACGGCGGCTGCGGCGGTGGCGGTGGACGCACAACCCGGCTTGAGCGACCTCGAAAGGGGATCCTTGTTTGGACATCGTGTCAATCCTGTCAGCACCGCAGTCCCGACATGACATGACATGGGACAAGCACTTGGAGTTAGAATACGATAACGATCGTAGGAGCTGGAAATGGGCACTGTGTAAAATAGAAGCATACCAGGTACTGCTGTTTCTATGCATATGTATATTGTAAAAAATGAAATTACACTCCAGCTGTGAGATCGAAGATTTTGTCGAAACTCATCTTTGCAAGCTGTGTGATACTCCGATCGCGCATATTACGGGTTGTATATATATGGTACCTGGTAACTTTTTTATAGGAGGCATCCGATATATATTCAAAGCACAGTACATCTGTATTCGTAAGCAGGAGCGGTCGGTGTATCACGCAGCTTGCAAAGATGAGAATCGACCCTAAATTTGTCGAAACTCACAGCTGACGCGTTTAGAACGATTTTATAAAATTCGCAGAACAAAGGAATTTGTACGAACACGCCGCCAAAGTGTCGCGCATCTTGCAAAATTAGAGTATCGACCACTCGACCGGTAGAACTCACAGGCGACGTAGTTGATAAGAAGTGTCCAATAATATGAAACACGGGTGTTCACAACCGACGGAATTGTCTAAACACGCCGTTAGAAGAGCCACCCATCTGGCAAATATGAGTATCGACCACTCAACTGGTCCAACTCACAGGTGACGCATTTCGTAAAAAGTACCAGGTACATACATAAAACGAAACGCGGGTTGTGTTTACAACCGACGGAATCGAATGTAACCTGTACCTGCTATTGACACATGGTATATACGACGATATAGGTGCAACTTATTTTGCCTTTTGAGGGTGGTGGCTTGAGGAGCCCTACACCTCAGCCAAAAACCGGTTGATCATTAGTGTAAGGAAAAATGAAAGTGCACACCGATGAACAGACCCATGGGCTAGACACACAAAAAAAAACGCAAAACAAGAATGATATTCTGACGATTATTGGTTAACGCCTTAACAACCGGAAACCCGTTTTTTGGTACAAAATTATTTGGATTTTGAATAGGGAGGGGTTTTGAAGCTCCGAAGAGGCCAACCCCTTTACAACTGGAAACCCGTTTTTGGGGACAAAATTACTTGGATTTAGTACAAGGAGGGGTTCGGGGGCTCTAAAGGGGTTAGTGAGGCCTGCCATTCAAAAAAGAAATTGGCGAAAAAGTCCTATTAATAGTTAATACCCTGGTACCTGTGTAACGATTGACTATGGTCACCAGCAAGAAAGAGAGGCAGGGGTGCACGTTCTCGCGTGCCGTTTTTGTTACTGGAGTATTATTTTTCATCCTCCGGCGGATGGGGAAGAGTAAAGCGTAAGCTCACCACACTTCCACGTATTTTCATTTTCATACAAGTCGTGTCGTCAATTTAACTCAATTGTACTCGCACATCCATCGCTAGCTGGGGCATCCTTCAGTTCCCGTGGTACCGACAGCGTGCCGTTAGCTTCACTCACATAGCTGCGCGAGTTTAGCAGAAGCACGCGAGCGGACGGCACGACACTGCCGGCTGTCGATTGATACGCCTAGAGGCTAGGTCTGCTGCTGTTGTCGTGGTTTCTCCTTCGCACATTGACGAAGGCGGAAACCGTACGCGTGTCAGTCCCGGGCGACGGCGGAGTATTTTTTTATGAACACGATAAACCAATCCAAGAGGGGATCTCTCGGTAGGAGCTCGGACTGGCGGGGGTATGTGCCGCCGTGACGTCACCATGATGCCATACCTCAATAAAAACAAACACTAACTACGCTGCGTAAAATCACAGTCGAAGAAACAAGAAGAAAAAACAAACACACAACACGGGGAAGTCGCACTTTTCCACTCCTGCTGCGCTGTTGCTTTGCCTTTGTGTGGATCGCAAACCCCATTGACCTTGGCCCTGAGAATCGTGAACTCGACAGATCTTGGCCCACCATAATAGACAGAATCAAATCCTACCAACTTCACGGATCGGGTGATTTCTCGCGGGTCGGGTAGGGTCGGGTCGGGTCAGGGTGACCCGAACCGTGATATTTGAAAACATCCTGACGCGACCCGTGAGAATCCAACGCCTCCTGACTCGACCCGACTCGACCATTGAAACTTTGAAAACCTCCCAACCCGACACGTGGGACGAGTCGCGGCCAGGGAAAACCCTTGTTAGAACATGCCCAACACTTGAGTTCAAAACGCAACACTGTATTTCCTGTAATCCCAGTTCCTATCCTCTGGCGAATCGGCAAAACATGAAGCTTAAAACTCACCACACATTTACGTACAGTATCATAGGGGTCCCCCAACAAGGCGGTCTAAGCAAGGAGGTTGTTGTTGTTGTTGTTGTTGTTGTTGCTGTTGTTGTTCTCACACTAACTCGCATAATCAAGTCCGTGGTAGCAGGACATATCCCGATAAAGGCGGTCAAAACAGCTTGTCGCAACTGGGAAACCGCACTCACGCAAAAAGCCCCCCCCCCCCCATATAAAAAGGCGGTAATATTTGTCTGGCACACCACAGCCTTGCTGGGGGAACCCGGGTGTATGCGCCGTCAGTGGTTGTACTTCCGGTTTTTAACGGGTGGGGCAAAACATGTCGCGGGTTGGGTCGGGCGATGGGTGGCCCGAACCGACCCATGAGAGTAACCTGCTGACCCGACCCGACCCGAACCCCGAGATTTCCAACACTTCCTGACCCAACCCGATTCGCCCCGTAAGATTTTGGAAACTCTTGACCCGACCCGCTTCAACGCATTCCTAGGCCATGGGATGGACTGTTAATCGTTTTTGACTTCGACCAAAAACAGTAATTCTTTATTGCCGTTTTCGTAGCGACCAAAAACGAAAGATATTTTGAATATTAACCACCAACCGGGCTAGGAAGTACCTGCACCGCTACTGTTAACAGTACCATCAACAGTACAATCAGTATCAGAATGCGGCGAGTGTGCTTGCATAGCTCCTACCGCTGCGCTTTGAACACACTATTAGTAGTGGACACACTAGTGGACACACTAGTGGACACGCCCTCCACCCGGCGTGCCGACCGGCGTGCCGGACTACTTCGTGTGACCGGTTCTGTTTTCAAGTTATTTGGTGAAGATTTCCCTCTCTTCACCAAAGATGGCGGGAGACGATCACATCAGTCAAAGGCAAACGCCCAGCGGTCAAGGCTCTAAAACCGATCGTTCCACACTAAAACCTAGTAGTTGGCGTCTGTCAAGGTAAACTATTGGAAAATTGCCGTCGGTCAAGGGCTGACAGTGCTGTCTCCTGACATCTTCCACACTGAAACCTACCTGGTAGGGTAGTAGTTGGGCGTTAGTCAAGGTAAATTGTTGTAAATTGCCGTCGGTCAAGCGCTGAAAGTGCCGTTTCCACAATAAGCCGTAGTAGTTTGCCGTCAATCATTGAAAATTGCCGTCTAACACGTCCGCCAAGGGCTGAAGTGCCGTCTTCTCTGACACATTTAATCGTCTTCCACGTTTTTGAGGGGGTAACTGCTTGGAAGTGGTATGGACTTATTTTCCAGCAGGAAAACGGCTACACACAACGTTAAAAGTTACCTGGCAAAAAAAGAAAAAAAAAAAATGTCATGCGTACGATACTCGCAACAAGTTTACCAAAGGACGAGCGAGTCTACCTGTGTTTTTGGTCATCCGGCGCAGTAAATGTTATTATCGGCCTAAAAACTCAGTTCTGAAGACGCTTGAAAGAATATCCACAAAATCTGGTCCAAGGAAACGATGTGAGTGCGTTTTATTCTCTTTTTTTAGCGCAAGTGAAGAGCCTCAGACGTGGAAGATTGAAACGTAGGAAATCTCGGGGTTTGTGGAGCGGCATTGAATCGTTTATGAATGGAAGGCATGATTAATTCGGGGACATACACGTACGTACGTGATAGAAAGGTACACCCCCATTTTCCATATAATAGCATGCTGCTAGTCTTCTTGGCCGTCGTGGCCCACAAAGAGGCAGGGACGCAGACGCCCATACGGGTATAGGATGACTTTTAATAATTATGCCGCTATTGACCCGCCGTTTTTGGCGGCGGTATCCGTTTTTAACTTGCAAATGCCCCACCCCCCCTCCGTCGCCCTGGTCAACATGATGGTTAGTTATCGAGTTAGATCATTTTCTGCGGGGTGGAGAGCCCTAACTCCGCACAAGGAGAATACTTGCATCACTTCGTGTAACTATGGTAAGGCACCCACGCGGCAGCTACATTGTAGTACCTATTACTGTTTCTGGAGTGGCCACCCCAGAAAACAAAGTAAAACTCATTGGCGCTGTCATCCATACGCAAGAAAGCAGGCACAAGGTGCCGAAGTCCGTCTTACGAGCGGTTCTTGGAAGAACGCAGTTCACCCTTCATTCGACTCGCCGAACACCTCACGGCGCTTCGCGCTTGGTGCAAGCAATGTCTGTCTGGTTGGTGAAAACCCGACGTGCTCCGTCCCGGCCATCCCGGCATAGTAGGGATGCGAGGGTCTATGGTCGTACGACTACGGCCAAGCACAAACTAGTTACACCCCCCCCCCGTCCCCCTCGATCAACCATTTCCCCGTTCTTGTAGGTTGGAATTTACAGTAGGCACCATTATCCATTTTGGTTGTGTTGCGAATATTACGGCGAAATATACCGGGTATAGTATAGCTAGTTTACAACATACCAGGTACGTTATACCGCTTTTCCTCATCTTATTTCTTCCTTGCATGTTGTCTAGTGTGCTGGCTTGCTTATGCTCCACAACCATCCTGATTGCGCTTAGCGTCGCATTGCCAAATAACCTGACTCCATTTTCGGTATATCTCTGTCTTGTAGTTTTGGTTGTGATTTGTGGCTACAGCAGAGCTTGCCTCTATAGGAGGAGGCGTCGGCGTCAATATCGCATGACACGTTGTTCGTAGACTACAGTACGTGTTTATTTTTCACCTGTTGCTTCCGCTCAAATCACCCACCCCAGAAAGATGTTTGTTGTGACTGTCTTTTCGCCCGTTTTTTAGGGGTAAACCGAGGAAGAAAATACTGCCCATTAGCTCACTATTAACTTGGCATTTGTTTACCCTCTTCGATGGTATAGACTATGACCTCAGAGCCCAACATCGGCACGGTAAAAGTCATGGGCGTATAATCGTACATTAGCTAATAATAATGTGAAAAAAAAGTACAGGCAGATATGTTACAATGGCGGTAGACCACAGTACCAACCTATTACGTAGGGTATTTCGTACCTACTGTCTGCATGATCGCCTCCCAACCTCTGCCAAACGAAGTAGCGCGTGCCTAACAAAGTACCGTAATTTAGCGCGGGTGCATTCAGCGTTCCTTTAAAAACACGAACGATTTGCACTTCTCCCCCTCGTGCTCAATGGTGATGACATTGTATGACCACATCACCTCGCTTGTTGTAGTCTGCTATATGCATCTCTGTCTTATAATTAGCGGCCTCAGAGCCCCACATCGGCACGGTGAAAAAACATGGTAGCTACATGGTTGCACCTGCCGTTTGAAATGTTCTATCTTGCGATCCATGTACACAGCACAGCACAGCACAGCACAGCACAGCACCTCTGCTTTGTGACACATAAGCTCGGTTGGTAACGCGGGACTAGAACACACCGCCAGAGTGGAAGGACCTTTCCTTTCGAGCAACCCTTTAGATACATTGAGCGCAGCCGCTATTCCTACTAGCAATTCAGGAAGCCCTCGCGATGCCTTCCACGGTAGTCCGGCTATACAAGTGTCTTCTCAGCTGTGATCCTTTCCAGGAACTCTCATTTTCATTTTCGGGAACGCTCTGCATGATGCATGAAGAGCAAGCAAAACCGCACACAAGCGTGTGCCCGGGGTGCGCGTGCCGAGGATGACTTCGCACTTACGCGCAATACGTATGATAGAGCACTCAATTCTCGCCTAGCCACCCGCTTCTGACTCAACAAAATACATAGTCTTAGTTCGCCACACCCTTCTCAGGCTGGAGCGTGAAGCGCACGCCTTCAAGCTCTTGGCGTTGAGATTGACGCTCATCCTTCTCATCTACATACACATAGATATACATGGGCATCACGCGAGTCTGCGACCGGCGGCCGTCAAGGCCGCCAGCGAAGCCCCTTTTATATAGCAACTAACCCCTTCGGGACTTCAGAGGAGGAAAACGCCGAAAGTGAACGACCGTAACACAGTCGGCACTCATGAGGTAAAAACCGTCCACAAGAACTGATGATTAACGCATGCCACGATAAGGGCTCAACACTTTCGCTAAATAAACGCAATAGTCCTGAATGGCGGGGCTCATTAACCCAAATTCGTCGGAAAGTTACCATTCTTGTTTCGCTATTCAATTCCCTGTGTACCTTGGTCGTGGGATTGTTCACCGGTTTGCACCTTTTTTTCATCACAGGCAGGAACTGGGTGAGGAATAGAGGTCGTTATTAAGTGAGGACCTCTATCGTCGACAACTGACGATTAACTGACGACTACAGCCTTCGTCACACCAAGCAGCAGCCCAGGTTGTACCGGTGACCGCAAGTAGGGACAGCTCGCGCTGTCGTTACCTAGGTACTAAGGGATAAGCCATCTAGCGCTGGATTGCGAAAAAAATTGAGCATAACTGACACACATGCATGAATATACGTGGACGTGTGGTGAGCTCAAGCTTCAATTTCCCCCATCCATCGGAGGATTCAAAGAAGAAAACGAAAAAAAGAAAAACTGGCCCAACGTCAACGCCAGGGACTCCTGGGATAGGGGATAGGGGATGCGTCCGAACCGCGGCGGGAGGAGCGCAACACACGCGCAGTATGGAGATACTCGTACTGCTGCACGCTCTTCCTACTTTAAAATACCAACAGGGGGGGATAGGGGTGATAACATCGCCCCTAGATGGGTGATCACATCGCCCGTAGGGGGGTGATAACATCGTCCCTAGACGGGCGATAACATCGCCGCTACGGCGATAACGTCGGTACTAGACGGGCGATAGCAGTGATATATGCGTGAACCACCTTTGGGTTTGTGTTTTTTCCCTGGGGTACTCCTCAGTCCCAGAGTGACTGGAGCTTGTCCTGTGACCACGGACTTGATTATGCGAGTTAATGTGAGAACAACAACAACAACCATCGCCGCTAGAGGGGTGATACCATCGTCCGTAAAGGGGTGATAACATCGCCGCTAGAGGGGCGATACCATCGTCACTAGACGGGCGACAACATCGCCGCTAGAGGAGCGATAACATCGCCGCTAGAGGGGCGATAACGCCGCTAGAGCGGCGATAACATCGTCCCTCTTGTTGGGTTGGTGCCTTTTGATGGATTCCGAAAGGGTTACTCTTGTACCGGCTATGGCAGTGAATAGGTATCGTACGCAAAATCTTCTTCGTGCGGAATATCTTCGAAAGTACACAACAAAGCAATACCAGGTACTTGATATGTTGGAAAAATAAAAATACACTCCAGCTATGAGATCGAAGATGTAGTTCGTCGATACTCATCTTTGCAAGCTGTGTGTGATACTCCGATCGCGCGTACTTCTTGGGGTGTCCTCGTTAAGGATATACGTCTGCGACGCCCCTTAGAGCTACAGCTGTAGTGCAGCTTGTACCAGGGTCAACAAGGTGATGTTATATCAAAATGTGCGGGGAAACAGTACAACTTGGTAATCGTATGTAATCGTATATATATCCTTCAACCCGTAATACGCGCGATCGGAGTATCACACACAGCTTGCAAAGATGAGTTTCGACAAAATATTCGATCTCACAGCTAGCTGGAGTGTATTTTAATTTTTATAATATATATATATATCCTTCATGAGGATACACATCCAGTAATACGCGCGATCGGAGTATCACACACAGCTTGCGAAGACGAGTTTCGACAAAATCTTCGATCTCACAGCTGGAGTGTATTTAATTTTATAATATATAAACCTTGTCCGTGCGGAATGTTCGGAGAGTACACAACAAAGCCATACCAGGTACTTGGTATATTTTAGAAAAAAAATACAATCCAGTTGTGAGATCGAAGATAGATTTCGTCGAAACTCATATTTTGCAAGCTGTGTGATACTCCGATCGCCCGATCGCGCGTACGACTGGGTGTGTGTCCTCATCAAGGACATCTGTCGGCCGCTGCTGCAATCCCCCCCCCCCCCCCCCCCCCCCTCCTCCCCCACCGCACGCACCATCGCCTAGACCTAGCACCACGCGTATAGCAAACCCCTACATCCATGCGACCTAAAGGTGTTTAAAAAACCCTTTCGCCTCCCCACCCCCTCGAACGCTCCGCCCTCTCCTCACTGGTTGTACGACTTACAGGATATACATGATAAACTGGTACATTCTTTCCAAAACCGTCAGATTTATCCCCTTAAAGGATTTGTAGTTTCCACGCACAGATTGAGCTGCCCTGCCCGTCCCGCACCCTCCCGCCCCCCGCCCCCCCGCTCCCTCTTGATCAAACCCAGGCTCCCACGTCCTTGAAAACTCCGCCCTCCACTCACCGGTTATTCGACTTACAGGATTTACTTGATAAACTGATGCATTTCCTTCCACAGCTGTCAGATTTTGTCCCCCTCAAAACGGGTTTTATAGTTTCCGCGCACAGACTGACTAGCATCACCCTGTTGACCCTGATAGCTACACTTTAGTTCCAAGGGGAGTCGCCGACCTATATCCTTAATGAGGACACACCACCCGTAACACGCGCGATCGGAGTATCACACACAGCTTGCAAAAATGAGTTTCGACAAAATCTTCGATCTCACAGCTGGAGCTTGCTTTTATTTTCAAAATATGTCGGCGGCTCCCCTTAGAATTACAGCTGTGTAGCTTGTGCCAGGGTCAACGGGGCGATGTAAATCAATCTGTGCGCGGAAACATCAAAACTTGGTGTGTACCAATAATACCATATGGTATATACGATACTATTTTATAAAAACATTTTGAGGACGTCAGCCGTGAGTTCGACGAATTTCGGGTCGGTACTCATCTTTGCAAGCTGCGTTGTTGGTATTTGTAATATACTAAGGTGGGTGAGTTTTTTCTTAATGGGAGGGGTCCTATTCTTTTGTTTTTGTTCATGTTTCTGTTTTAATAGATACATGTTGGTTTTGTTTTTCTCCACTGAAATGGTTGGTGTTGGTATTATTTACAAGGGCTCCGCTCCGCGGGCGGCTGACGCCGCCCGCTACGCTCGCGCAAGGAAGATTTTAACTAATAAATGTGAAGGGGGCAGCAAGAAGAGGCCCATGATTTTGTGCAACTAGCGATTTGATAATGCCAAGAGCTACTTGTGCGGAGCTGATTGCCCTGTCTGTGCTGTGCTGTATGCTGGCGATGTCACGTTCTGATCGGCAGTAGTACGGGTGTAGCTTGCGAAGAAAAATCGCGAAGAGGACCGAGATGGAGAACAAACCCAACGACGAAAAAGCAAAAAGACGAGTACACACACGTACCAACGGTACCTGGTACCTGGTACTTCGCCCAATAACTGGTGGTACTCTGTGTGGTTCTAAAGAAAGCACAGGGCTCTGCTCCGCAAGGCTGCTGACGCCGCCCGCGACGCTCGCGCAAGGAAGAATGCAACTAACTGAAAGATGTCAAAAAATGGGGCAGGAAGAAGAGGCCCGTGATTATTTGGTGCGAAGAGCGAATAGACAATAATAACGCCTAGAGGTGCTTGTGCAGAGCTAATTGCCCTGCACTGTGCTGTGTACTTGTTGATGTCACGTTTTGAACGGCAGTACGTGCGATATTTGCGGGGGGGGGGGGACATGGGGACCGAGAGAGGACAATCAACTGAAGAAAGCAAAAAGACGAGTACACAAAACACGTAGATCGACCTGGTATCTATAGCATACCTGGTACTACAACTACTACTAGTATCTGCTGCTGTATGTTCAAAAGATCGCACAGCGCCGCACGACACAGCACCGCAAAACGAAGGGCAAGGCACGGCACCGCACGGCGCTGCGCTGCGCTGCCGAGCTATATGTAGCCGAGCTGAGCTGAGCTGGGGGCGCATTGTTTGTGATCCAATAACAACGTCACATGTACAAACCTGGTGTAGTATTAATGGCACCGGTACGTCGTGTGATACTTCGAGTATCACTGGCATGTACGAACCAGTAAAAAAGTACAGCAAAGCACGCAGCATGGCAAAGCACGGCAAAGCACGGCAAAGCACGGCAAAGCACGGCAAAGCGCAGCGCTGCGCTCTGCTGAGCTAGAGCTGCAGGGCATCGCAGGGCTCTGCACGGCGCTGCGTTGATGTGAGCTACCAGGTATAGCGCTGCGGTGGGGTGCTGGGCGGCGAGGAGCTGATGAGGCAAAAGCCTAGATCTCAGCAAACGAAACTTCGTCAAGTACAAAACAAATGGTGCGAATCAAAGAAAAGCTAAAGCTGGACTCGGAAAGTAATGCACAGGCGGCAATTAGCGGCAAATAGTAGCAAGTTCAACTCACTTCCACAAAAAAAAAAAAAAATATAGCGTAAATGTTCAAATACGTGTTTGGCAGAGAAACCAAATTTGCAGGAAGCAGCTGGAAAGTCAAGAAACAACTGGCAAAACGAGCAGAAACAAAAGTAATAAGGCGGAGCAACAAATCAAACAAAAGCTGGACCGTCCGACCCCCGAGATGTCAGGGGTGCACCAACCGAGCACTTTCAGCAAAAAGATCTAGGAGCAAGTCTACTCTAGGTGGGGAATTTTGAGCTAGATTCAACATTGTGTCCATTTTATAAATTTATTACTGCTGAAGTTTCCGCTATTATACTGCTCTGTCATACGTATGGTGGGTGGCTCATTTTGTTTTTTCTCCGCTTTAACCCCTTTACGTAGAGCCCCCAAATCCCTCCCTATACTAACTTCAAGTAAATTTGTCCCCAAAACGGGTTTCCAGTTTTAGAGGGGTTAGTATAAATGGTTGGTTGTTGGTATTTTTTACTCTAGATGGGGAATTTTGAGCTAGATTCAACATTTTTTCTGTTTTTTAAGTTTAATACTGCTGTAGTTTCCACTAATGTGCTGATCTGCTGATTTATCGTATGTATGGCGGGAGGTTCATTGTGTTTTTCTCCGCTGGGAGAAGTACGAATACAGAGTATTACGAGTCATCTAATATGTTAGTATTGATACCGCATTCGAGAATAAAAGTCAGCTACTCCCACCCTGTGAGTCTGTGGGACTCGAACCCACGGTTCCAAATTGATACGCTGTCACCCTAACATTTGAACTATAGATATCACGTACGCATCAAGACAAATTATGTTTTTATAAATGATCCTATTTCCGCTCTCTCACTATTTTATAAAAAATATATCAAGGACGTCAGCCGTGAGTTCGACGACGAATTTCAGGTCAATACTCATCTTTGCAAGCTGCGTTGTTGGTACTTGTAGTATACTATATGGGTGAGTTTTTACTATTTATACACTGCTGATTGAAATTCCCCTCTTACTATCTGTATCCCCCGCGAACGAACGGCGGCGAACACCCGAAGCACCACAACGTCAAAATATGAAAATATATATAGAAAAATAAAAATAAAAATCTTGAACAGGAAAATAAACATGCGCAACAAACACATGTATGTATCGTCCATGCCTATTTTATGAAACACTAATAATGTATAATGTGTGTACCGAGTATGATTATACCATCAACGTGTCATGCATGTATCACGCATCATGCCGCTGGCGGAGTCGTGTACCACTTTGGCGAACGGTTGGTTCGATCGATTGCACAGCTCCCAGCCACAAAAAAAATGCAAAATACTGCTACTGCTGCTGTGTTTGTTGTCTTCATATCAAACCGGTCTTTCTACCCAGTCACTGAACACGAGATTAAAGGCGTTCACGTCGGCAGTTGTTCGTAGGTCCACAGAACCGGTCGATACCGCTCTAAAATAACGTAAGTTTTCTTTCCAAAAAACAAAAAACGTCAAGTGTGAGATCGATAATTATTACATCGAATTCATATTTGCAAGCTGCGTGTGACAATTCAGTCACGCTTGCTGCGGAGGGCCGTGTGTCACAATGTATCATAAGATCGGCTTTCCCGAAGGTCGTTCATAACCTCGCGACCACTAAGGTCGTGATGGTAACTGCTACCAGGTATTTAGGTCGATTTCGCTGGTTCCATCCGCCCCGAGTGAATGCATAACCACCCTATACGTAGGTACTGCTGTGTCTTGAGCAAAAATTGACCCACGTAGAGCGCGAGAGCGTGAGTATCGTGCGAACGGCTTGCTCAACCTACTATAGTAATAGGAAGCATGCTCAACTTACTATAGTTATAGGAAGCATGCTCAACCTACTATAGTTACGTATAGGAAGCATAGTTCTTGCTGATGAGCAGGCCAATAGTCCAATTCATGGGGCTGGGCACTGGCTGACTCAGTCAGTATCGATAACACTGTAGAAAAAATCAATCAGTATACTGGACTGCAGCAGTATACTGGCCGAGCGTAGCATGGCCAATAGACCCCCCGCGGCTCATGAAGGGGGCCCGCTGGAGGCGACGCCGGAGGCTCAAAAAATACGCAATTTCGCTTCATTTCCCATCACAATCGAATCTCAAAACTGTAGTGGTCGGGGGTTGTTGCGGTCATGTACACAGAAAAAACCAAGAAAAAATCAAATATGTACATGGAACGTGTGGCGATGATGTGACGTTCTTCATGTTGTTGGTGTTCGCGCAAGAGCATTATAAATCGTTCTGACGTATCCTATAACATTTAATGCTTCATATTTACTGTTACTCCACCATCGCTCCTATACCCTCGGGGCACAGGGTAGTAGGCTCTCACCAGCAAACAAAACACAAAAAAAACAGACAAAAAAAAACACGAAGAACAGACAAAAAACGGAACAAAAATACGAAGGAACGCTACTCGTACATGCAGTAACCGGTATCAGGTATCAGGTACTCAACGCAGAGAAAGATCCAAACAATAAAAGAGTGAACGAAAGGAAAACGTGAAAAATCTCAACAGCCGGGGGGTGGTGGAGATCCTTTAGCGTACAAGGAGGAAACGATCGAGAGGAAGGAACGCGTGAAAAAGAGCAACAGCTAGGGGGGGGGCGGAGATCTATCGGCGAACACAAAAAAACTACCCCAAAAAACTTGCCAGTGAACAATGAACAACAAAGAAGAAAAAAACACAGACTTGACCAAAAGACAACATGGCAATATAAACGAGCAGCTAAAGAATATACCAACTCCGTATTCGTATATTATACCAGATATCTGCAACAACAAAAACACACAGAAGTCTATAAAAAGAGGAGAACAACACCCAGAGAGGAAGAGAGGGGAGGAAGCGGGGGGGTTCGGTCGGAGTACTCTGTAGCTCATTCGACGGCATCGGGTAGGTTTCCGTACTATAATTTGGCTTGTTTAGTGAACGTACGTCAAATAAAAGCTACTGGCGAATATATTGGCCGGGTAAATCAGTAGATTACTACTTGTACTGCCAGTGCATTCTGAGCCAGTGCCCAGCCCTACAAAATCATAATATAAACGTATAAACACAAGATAAATCATCTCCCTCCCCTAGCATGTTTTTTTTTCCTCCAGGGCTTTTTACACATGGGATCGTTCCGCGTAAGATCGAATCGGATAGGCGTGACCCGACCCGATCCGACTCGACGCGCGAGAAACCAAGTACCTCCTGACGCGAACCGACTCGACCCGCGAGTGTTTGAACACCTCCTGACCCGAAGTGCGGGCTGGCTCATGACCCATGAAAAAAATCCCAGTCGATTCTCTCCCAACAGCACCCAACGAAACGATGGCTCTGGAAATAACTATCTCGAAGAGGCTTCTAAAACAAAGGGGGAACGAACATGCCACGAAAAATACCTCTTTACAACGAAAGATTTACTTTCAAGATATATATTTCAAGATATTTCCAACGAAAACTATCTTTTCTCAATCTTTCCAACAAAATTTATCTCAAGATATTTCCACAAGGCCATCTCATATAACAGCGTACCCGAAACAGAAAATGAACGTTTTCGGATAGCAAATCCTGTATGGCTATTTTGTAGAGCCGAAAATGGAGATTAATCAGGCTTTCATTTTCGGATATCGTTTTCGGGTTGGCCTCCAACAGAAAAAAGGGGGTCTATTTTCGGATGAAATCCCCATCCGAGAACGGCATCCTGTGATGGAAAAACAAGTTTAGAAGGGAATAACTCGAGTAGCATTTGTTGTTCAACATTTTTAGTCTACTTCCTCACAATGGCGTCGTCGGCAGGACGTGATATTATGAACAGTGAGGTCGCTGGTCCGATTCTCACCCGTCTTTCCCGGAAGAAAGAAAAAAAAAGGGTTTTTCTCACGTTCAAGAACCTGTAAAACTCAACCACTTACAAACAACGATGACAGCAATGTATAGGATCATTGCAAGGCACCCCAATACCGAAGAAGTCGCATTGGATACTGAGTACCTCATCGGGGTTCCTGACATAATCTGGGAAATATGTCAGGTCTAGTGGGGGAGAATGTGGTGGAAAAACGAGTTTAGAAGGAAACAACTCGAGCAGCATTTGTTGTTCAACATTTTTAGTCTACTTGCTCACAATCCGGATTTGGTTTTACACATGCCATGGGAGGCAATATGCGTGGTAACAAGTCGAAAACAGTATTAGTACTGTAGTAGTACAAGGCCCAAGACACACGCATCAGACACACCTGTCGCCCTGCTGTGAGCACGCAACACGTATCGTAGGCGTACTCGTGCTGCTGCAGCTGCTTCGTCTCCCACTATCTGCTGGCACACTCCTCAAGCCTAATCGCGTGCCGATGGGATCGGATAGTGATGGTGACGACTACGAGAGCCTTGCCACTCTTCTCGCAGTCGCGATTGCACCATTCGCCTACCACAGAGACACACACTACTACTAATCGTAGTTGTCGAGGACGAGGACAGCCGCCGTCTGCGACATGTTGATGCACGAGATCGACGGGAGCGAGGGGGAAGGTAACCCTCCTCGCGTGAAGCGCACGCGGCGTGTTTTCCCTCGCCCCACCTACACCTACAAACTTTCATCTGCGTGTGCGCTGAGATGCTCTGGTGCATCGAAGTCGTGCGAGTATGTACGTGGTCGAGCGATCGCCGTTGTTGATTATTCTTCGCGAGAACTTTGTTCAAGAAAAAATCTGTAAATTCGGGTTTCATTATAAGGGTCGTCGATTCTGCCCGTCTAATTCTGCCGTCCGAAAATCAAGCTCATTTTCCGTTTCGGATAAGCTATTAGAAGATATTTCCGGAAACGCTTAGAAATAATCTCGAAACAAAAAATTGTGGCTGTGGAAAAATCTCATCGAGAAGCTCGGACAGTCGAAATCTCCAAAACAAGAGGGGGAGCACACACAACCAAAAACTGTCTCATTTGATTAGGTTTTTCCATACATACGAGCGAGGTTTAAAATATCATGTCGCACTTTTAGTCGACGTCACCCATAGACACACCCCTCGGGGTTTGCCATATATCCCAAATGCCTAAAAAATCAGCTCAGAAACTTGCCCCGAGGGGATATGTCGTCTGTGCGCGTGCAACGGTACGGGAATTACGGTGTGGGAGTAGCGGGGCAATCACCTGCACCGCAACAACCGTTATTCATCCCTAGGCCCAGGCGCATGGAGAGAGGCCCGTCGCAGGCGAAAAAGTTGAGACATAGGCACGATTAAAGACAAATGCCTGAATGGCCAAAACGTGCCTATCTATTGAAGGCATACGCCTTGAATGACGCCGTACACCTGTGCCTTAAACCTGTTGAGATCGCCGAGGCACATCCAAAACAAATTTCAAGTAGTTTCGGGTTTCAGGCATAGGAGCCTACCTTGCACAACACATGACTATAACATAGTTTGAACCCATTTCCCCTAATTTTAGGAGTTCCAACCTAACGGCGTCTTTTCTTACTGCCTTTTTTGTCGTTTAGCCTCATGCCTGGCCTGAGACGAGATAGGCACGAAAAGGGCGTTCAGGCGCGCTGTTTTAAGAAAAGGTCAATCAGGCAATATTTCAGGCATGCCTTATTATTTCAGGCATGCCTCAAAGGCCTAGGCCTATTCATCCCTGTTCGAATGAGTACCGAACGTCTGGGTTGGTTCGAACAATGGTCGGCCTGAACAGCTGACCACTGCCTTTGCTGTGAACTTCAAAATATGTTCGTCGTTAAGAGCGGTTGTTTCGGCTACTCGCGTTGGAGCCCCAAAACCCCTCCCGGTACAAATTTCAAGTTATGTTTGGCCAAGAACGGGTTTCCAGTCGTAAAGGCCTTACATCGGGGTACCCAATGCTGCAGTGATAGTAAATAGCGTAAGCAATATGACAATATCGGTACTGCTTTATCGAACGTGTTCAGGTTATCGCCGAGGAAAACAATAATAGTACAGCTTGCCACTTAGACCATTCAATTAAACGGCTGAGGCACAATAATGTGTACGATGTACAACGGTCGGGCGGCGCCGCCTTCGGCGGCCCCGCCCTCATGATTGTTGTTAAATATGGTGTGAGGAAGAGGGGTGAAGGTGAATAGTAATGACTCCTACCAAGAGGATGAGGTGCAATTTGTGTCGGAGAAGATGATATTTTGGAAGAGAACTATGTCGGCGGTTAGCCGACGAAGCGGGCAAACCTCGGAAGGGTGGTATGCCGGCAGGAGACGGAGTCGTCTCTGAAAGTTAAAAAAACATGTATTGAAGGTCAATCATAAAGAAGACCAAAACTTTTTCTGCAAGCGCAAAAACTATTGCTGCAAGCTGCAGTGCCCATAAGAAGGAGGTGTCGCTAGGCAACTCCTGTTGACTGAAAGAGAAGAATGTGTCGCTAGGCGACGGAGTGGACTTCGACCCGAACTCACATGTCTACGGGAAAGAGACGGCACGGAGCGAGTTGGACGGTCGCCCGTGATACTAAGGATCAACCTAATACATGGAAGAAAAAGGTGCCGCTAGGCGACGGGGTATAGTCCACCGCAGCCGAGACTCGTACGGAACAGCGGAAGGCGCTCAGAAGTTGCGACCGGTTTCATATGCAGTACATAACCTTAAATAGAAGCTGGCGCTAGGCAACTCTAGTCGACTGCGAAATTGAAGAACCGCCCAACACTCTGAAGAAGAAGCTGCCGCTAGTACAGTGGACGGGTATACCGCAAAACTCCGAAATTAGAAAAGCACCAAATCCTTGGAAGGAGAAGCTGCCGCGAGTCGACGGGTACTTATACCGCACCTGAGATTCGGGTGGAAAATTCACAGCGCGTGGAAAATTCAAAAAAAGTTGATTGGCATCAATTGTGTTCCATCACCAATTGAAGTTTCATTTCCCGTTTGCAAGTTTCCGGTTCTTCGTCAAAGAGAAAGAACCAAACACGCGGGTTGGTGGTTCTTGTGGCGCCTGACCCCCCCTTAGCTCGGGTCCGACGTCGAGTTTGGTGTCCGCGTTAGCTGTGATGCGATTGGAAAACATTTCAAAATCTGACGATGCTCTCTAAAATGCGTAATCACTTTGGGTACATCGGCGGTGAAGGGATTTGTGAAGTGTACCGGTTTCGTTGTTTTATGACCCCCCGCTATCTCGTGGATCGCGAGCGAGCCGCCACCCACCGAGCACCCACCACTCACCCATCGACCACCCCACCATTACGGCAGTACAACAGCAGTACAACAGCAGTGGAGCAGCACATACCGACCAATCCATAACGGCAGCATACAGTAGCAATACGGCAGTGCAGCGGTACACCTGTGGTCCTGTGGTACGCCAGGAGCTGGGTGGGATTTGCACTTTTTTTATGATTTTCTACCTTTCGGGGAAGAGCGCGAGCCGTCCCCGGGAGAGGCTTTTCATGCCCCCCGCTCGCGGAATTGAGACTCGTTGGCGGTTGCGTCGCCGCGGACACCGAGGTCTTGCGTGTGGGGCGGGCGTGGCACGGGCGTGCGGTCGCCAGGGGCCGGGTGGCGAGCGGTAGAGCGGAGAGTTGTAAGTGTACCGGTTTCAGAGTACCCGTAATTCCCCCGTTTGCACCTCAGCGTTCAGAGGTAATCTTCCTTACTCATACTCGTACCAGGTACGAAATTCAAAAAGAAGGGGACAATCAGTACGTTGGTTGAGTACGATGGTTGATTGGCTTCGTCTAGGGTTAGGGCAGGGGACCACAAAAAAAAAAAAACGTACGAGCCAAACTTCTTTACAAGGAGCCGCAGAGGGCGGGGGGGTTACTACAGTAAAACCAATTACCAAAAAGTTGTAAAGCAATTTTCTCGATTCGCACAGGAATCTCAACGCTCCGATTGCTTTACCGTCTCGACCTTTCTAGGAGTGTGGCTCTGCTTCATCCTTTTTGTGTGCCTCTGGAAAAGGTTCGATGTAATTCGACGTGAAGGTCAACCAACCAATTCTCGGGTACGTGGTAAGCTGCCCTCGGGCTTATTGCTGCCGCGACTTCGTGGGGGTGGTAAAGCAAAGTGCCTCAAGCACCGACTTTGAAAGACGATATAATCGATGCATCGACACCGTTATCGACTACGGACATCGAAATCGACGTGACGATCGGCACGGGTACAATTGCCAACATGAACATCGATACTAAGGACATGGCCGCACGTGTCGACAATGTCATCGATGTAGGCACTGATATCAATTACGAATACAATGGCACTCATTTTCCCTTTCTTTCCGTGTTTTTCCCGATTTAGCTTCTTTTTTTTCTTAGTCTTCTTTTCTTTCTTCCTCGCAAGCAGCCTGGGGTGCTGGCTTGCGTATGATCCGACCACGTACAAGCAATCATTTCGTTTGGCATTGCATGGCCAAATAACCTTACTGTATTAGCGATGCGTATCTCTACTATAGCTCGTGACTACAGAGCTCGGTCTCTATAGGAGGAAGTATCGGCTCGGATGTTGATTATATAGCACTACCCACTGGCCCACACAGTCACGTGACTACGTGGGCCAGTGGGTAGTGCTATACAACCAATAAAATATACGTTTGCTAGTCCGCCAATTGACTCTCACCGGCTTCGTGACAGGGATCTCCGGCCCTCTCTCCCCTCGCAACGCACTACCGTAGTACTCAAGAGCTAAATATCACGACCATTCGCGTCTCCAGCGCGCACGCTCGCGAAGACGTTATTTTTTTTTTTTTTTTCCCGGAAAGAAGCGGAAATATGAAGTCGGTGACATTCGAACCCACGACATATCTTTTGCTGGTAGTGCTATACAACCAACAACGGACACTGCTTGTGTTGGATGTAGATGAGTGGAAATATCCAGGGCTTTTCACGGGTCATGATTGTACCCGCGAGTCGGGCAAAGGGGGTTTTCAAATGTCGCGGGCCGGGTCATTGTGTTTTAAAATCTCACGGGTCTGGCCGGGCCGGGTCAAGAAGTTTTGAAATCTCGCGGATCGAGTCGGGTCAGGTCAAGAGGTTTAAAATATCGCGGGTCGGGTCGGTTTAAAATATCGCGCGTTGGGTCGGGTCGGGTCAGGAGGTTTTGAAATCTCGCGGATCGGGTCGGTCATGACCCGCGAGATACGTGACACTCGCGGGTCAAGCTACCATGACCCGCGGGATGTTTTTGGCTGACCCGCGGGTTGAACCCGCGGATCTGGCCCGCGGATTCGTCTTTTTCAAATTTACAGCTGCCTGTCGGAGGGCCCTTGGCGTGCTGGCGCCCCGCGGGCCGGACCCGCGGATCCGACCCGCGGGTCCGAAAATTATACTTTTACAAAACTTGCCGCTTCCTGCGCGAAAGCCTCTCGCGTCCCGATACTCCGAGCGTTCGTTATCATAGTGTCCAGATAATTCATACCAGGCAGTAACTTCTCGTACCAGGCATATACAAGTAGTATTACTACGCGAATCTCGTGTCGGATGAAGCCGTAGGTATTACAAAATTCTTCCAAACTTCAGGTATATTGCCATCCATCCAAGTCCACTAAAACAAGCCAAGCCACACACTCTTGGTGCATAGCAGGGGGCAACAATAAAGACGACACATAGCACAAGTATAAGAACCCGTGTAGGACGTACGTAGACATTGAATACCCGGTAAGAATTATCATACAGTACGAATTGTGACCAACGCAAAAAGGCAAGAGCAGTTGTAGTCGAAGAGGGCAGCAGCAGCAGCAGCAGCAGCAGCAGCAGCAGCAGCAGCACTGGCAGCAGCAGCAGCAGCAGCAGCACTGGCAGCAGCAAGCACCAGCAGCAGACGCCGGATTGCCGCGGATCGCAGCCTCGGCTGACACATCCACCGCCCCAGTTGCGGGCTTGCTGCCGGAGGCGGCTCAGCTAGGCTGCATGCCGCGGCCGGAGACTGCATAGAGGGCTAGCTTGCTCGTCGGGTCGACCCGGGGGTCTAGCGCTACGGGCACGGCTATAAGTGCGGATGTGTGGGTTGCGGTATTTCTCATTATTAGAACGCACACCCCATAAATGCTGCGAACAATGCCGACAAAAAAAACAGAGAGAGCACGACATTCTGGGTAAAGTACGGGGATCAATGACCATCGACCCGACCAAGGTACATATCCAGACATGTTTGACCCATGACTTTGGACTTTAACCCGTGAGATATGTCACGGGGTCCAGTCGACCCGACCCGCATGAAACCCGCACCTCACGGGTCAATCGGAACGTGTCGGGTCGGGTCGGGTCGGGTCTGGTCGGGTCGGGTCGGGTCGGGTTAAGAGGTTTTTGAAAACCTCTCGGGTCGGGCCGGGTCGGGTCGGGTCGGGTCAGGGGGTTTTAAAATCTCACGGGTCGGGTCGGATCGGGTCAAGACGTCTAAATTTTTTCGCGGGTCGGGTCGAGTCAGACCCGACCCGACCCGACTCGTGAGGTTTGACCTGACCCGTGAACAGCCCTGGAAATATCTGCCCATGTACAGCGACAAAACAAATTATAAGCGCGTTCGTATCATGGAGCAAGCACGGAGCACACGGCAGTGTAAGCTGTGGGCATGTCTTGCAGGTAATTGCATTCAAGTTCGACAGTAAAATCGTCGTCAGGCAATGCTTGGTGTGGGGGACGCTGCAATCGTCAGTTTTAGACGTCATTATTTCCCCCAAGCGCCAAGGTTTATGTAAAGAGCAATCACACCGATATATCATATATGAGTTAATGTGAGAACAACAACAGCCATAGGTACGGGCGCGAACATCGATGCCGACATCGATATCGGCATGTACATCGACACCGACATCAACGCTGATACGCACGGATAACGATGTGACCATGAGCATCAACATGAAAAAGAACGCCGTTACCGACACGGACATCAAAATTGATACCATGTCGGTATTGATACCGGTATCGAAATGAATATCGATATCGATAAGGACATGGACACCGATATCGACACGGACACCGACGTCGACTCTGTGTTAAGGACAACAATGAACTGGACGAGAACATAGAAGACGCTCCCAACCTTTGGGAGTAACATATGATACAACGTAACGCATTTTCGGGGGGGAACTATTTCGGGTGAAAATACTGGAGGTACAGCGATTCATGGCAGAAATTCAGCAATTTGGGTACTTGCGGTACTTCGGGGATGCGTACTCTGCATGCTCGTACTGTCTTACCTCTAAGTGTTCCGGGGTTCGATACTGCGAATACTGCCCGTACCGGAAAAGTGACATGGACACAGACATCAATATCGACATGGATATCTATATCTATATCGACATGCATATCGAAATCAACGCCGGCATTGATATCCAATGCACGGGAATAGACGGCGACACGTACATCGACATCGAAACAGGGTTCTTCACGGGTCGGGTAAGTCGGGTAATTTCTCGCGGGTCGCGTCGCGTCGCGTCGCGTCGCGTCGCGTCGGACCCGACCCGACCCGACCCGACCCGACCCGACCCGACCCGACCCGACCCGACCCGACCCGCAAGATGTTGCAAATCTACAGACCCGACCCGCGCGGGTCGGGCCACGACTACTAATAGCTAGTCACCACTCTTGAGAAGCAGTAAACATCAGTAACGACAACGACACGGACTCGAAGAGGCCTATTTCCTATCTGACTTTTAGCTCCTTAGGGCTTCCGCCGGAAACAACTCGCAACGGTGGTATATACGAGTATGCCAGATTACTTCATTACCACATCGGTCACAGCAAGCAGCCGGGGCTAAAGGAGTATAGTAGGGGATGCGTCCGAAGTGAAGTGCAAAGGAATCCACCGCACGACACCCACGCAGCTTTGCGCTTGCTGCCAGCTGCTCCGAGGCGCTCGATAAGCTCGCACTTGTCCTTTTCTTTGGTTTCTTTTTGGGGTTCCAAAAGGATAAATAAGATCCGGACAACACCAACGTGATTATCACCAACAACAACAAATTCACCAAACTTCTCGCAAACATACTACAGCACCGCGATTTCACGCTCCATGGCACGTTCCGCTACACACAACTTACCAATCCCAACGGATTCACCTCGAACACTGACCGATGGCACCTTTTTTCACCCCCGCGAGCAAGAGCCGGCCAATGTGTAGAAAACCCCACATTGGATTTCGTCTCCCATAAGAGAAGGCATTAGGGACTTTATATTCAGATATTACCATGAGTAGTACCGGAACCACATGTCAACGGTTACCCCCATGTACACCACAATGAAAAAATAAACAGCTTAGGACAATTTTAATCTTGCACATCGGCTCACACCGAACCCGACCCAAACCCTGGCCCTACCTCAGCCATATATGCCAGGACATGGCCAGCCAAGGAAAAAGCACAGCGGTCAAGGGCGAAAGACCAAGCGTGTAACGCGAGAACCTAGTAGTTTGCTGTCGGTTAAGGTAAGTTATTGTAAAATTGCCGTCGGTCAAGGGCCCAAAGTGCCGCTTCCACAATGAAGCCTACCAGGTAGTAGTTTGGCGCCAGTAACGGTAAATTATTGGAGAACTGCTGTCGGTCAAGCGCTGAAAGTGCCGTGTCCACACTATAACCTAGTTGTGTGGCGTCAGTCACAGTAACTTACGGAAAAAATGCCGGCGGTCAAAGGCTGAACGTACCGTCTCCACACCAGAACCTAGTAGTTTGGGTCGGTCAAGCCAAAAAAAAGGAAACTGACCGTCGGTCAAGGGATGAAAGTGCCGTCTCATGACCTCTTTGACCCCAGCCCTTTGGGGGGCCCGAGGTCAGCAGAGGCAGTCTAGCGGCGGGCGTGCTTCGAAGGCGACCCCGCCCCCCCCCCCAAGAAAAACAGGGTGGCGGACGGGCCAGCCTCAACCAATCAGACAGCAGTGGTGTTTTACACGATAAAATTGACGAAGAGGCGCTCAACATGATGTTGTAAACAAACCTGCGCAACATACTTTGGTCGTTCTCCACCCCTCACGTCGGCCCCTTATATATTAATGACATGATAGCAGCAGTCGAAGAAGCAAAGCAAGGAGTCATGATGGGGGAAGCTACGGTGTCGGGGTTGATGTTTGCGGATGATTTCGTGGGGATATCAGAAACACCCGAAGGATTGCAGAAACAGATAGAGAAAGCACTAGCGTACACTAGGAAATGGAGAGCGACAGCAAACGTGAAAAAATGTGCAGTAGTTGCATGCAACGAAGATAACGTGAATCCGGTAAATTTCAAATGAAAGTGTGGATAAGATAAACTACCGATCGTAGACCAGTATACGTACCTTGGCGTAGAGATCTCAAAGGACTGCTCTTGGGATGCACACATAGCGAAAGTCATAGGAAAGGGTAAATTACAACTAGGCAAGATGGATGCGATCCTAACAGACCCGCACCTTGACACTAGGATTAAAATATGTATTCTGATTAATGTGATTGTACCAGAGTTAGAGTATGCAGGAGAAGGATGGAAAGGGAACGCGAAGTTCGTAAAACAACTGGAAACAGTGCAGATGACAGCAGCTAAGAAAATACTAGCATGCTCAAGTACGACGAGTATTACAGTATTAAGAGCAGAACTAGGGATGTACCCACTTGAAACAAATAGAGACGTGAGAAAGTTGAAATGGCAATATAAAGTAAAGAATATGGCAAAAAAGAGGTTGCCAGCCATAGTTGATAGGGCTGTATGGGAGAAAATAACAAAAGGGCGAGCTGAAACAAGATGGGATAACGTACTCGAGAAAATATGGAAGGATATAGGGGGAGACCCAGAAGAGATACTGTCTGTAGAGAAGCTTGGCGGGTACAAGACAGAAGTAAAAGAAATATGTATAAGAAAGGGAAAGGCAAGAAGCGCTAAGAAATAAGGTGAAATAGGAGAACTTCTGAAGCACTTAGAGATATACGGGGGGTCGAGGGAGGATATTGGAACGAATACGTATCTGCACGGCCCAATGGACTACGCGAAAAAGGTGAAACTGCGATTTCGTGTAGGGGAGCTGGACCTACCAAAAAGAAGAAAGAGATCTACCACTAGCCGGGACGAGGACGTGGCTAAATATGTGCCCTTGTGGGACAATAGAAAAGGACTCACATAGTAGGATAATGTGAAATATGCAAGGAGGAACGGGATGCGTTAGAGATGAGGATATTAGACGGGTGTGACATGGAAGAGTTTGCTAGACTAGAGAGTACCGAGAAAACGATCGCTATCCCAGGAGACAGATGGTGGCCGCAGACGGCGAAACCGGACGGGAATAGGATAAGCAGACATTTTCTATGTAATATATTGAAGCGTAATGAGCGCCCAATTGTTGGAGGTGTCTCTATTAGGAGTAGGGACGGTGCTCCGTCTCGAAAGGGATGCGTGGTCAATGGTCGCATGACTAAGGCAAGCAAGAAATGAACACGCCCGCCCCCCCCCCCTCACGTCGGCCCAGATGCATTCTGACCCCAACCCTAACCCCAACCCTTAGGCGGGCTCGGTCAGAAGGGGCGGCCTCGCGGCGGGCGGGCTTCGATGGCGGTTTTGTTACAAAATACGGCCCGCCGAAAGGCCAGCCTCGACTAATCAGACAGTAGTGATGGTGGATGAGAAGGTTCACAAGGTGGCGTTGTACATAGAGCCTCCCCTTGCTCTGGAAATCGCTCACAACCTTTTACTCGCTTTACCTGGGTTCCAAAAAACAGTACCGTATACATACATACATATGATATTCGCAAAATAGTTGTAAAGAAAGCACTAGTACGTACGGCTGCGCAGACAAGTGTATACTGCCAATTTCTATCTACTGTGTGAGAGGCCCGCCAGTATAACACCAGGATGTTTTATATACCGTACGTCCAAGAAACAAGAGGTAACAGTGGAAATCCATTAAACTGAGCGACCGGCTCCAACAAACATGCCATAACATGCGATGGAAACCCATACACTCCGAGGAGAGGCCGAGAGAACGGAGGAGAGAGAGGGGCGAGCGGGGACCGCGACCACGACAGGGAAACCTGCCTCGGTGACTGATATTACGTCCAAGGAACACGCCATACCATACGATGGAAACCCATAAAATCGCGTGTCGGGGGGCGAGAGAGTGGTATAAAACTGAGAGGACGTATGCAGAACAGAGAGTAGAGATGAGGGGGAATGCTGCCGCGACCACGATGGCAAAAACAACCTCTGCCGCTGATATATGCCACGGTACGCCATTCTCCATGCTCCGACACGTTGCGTGTTGACGCCCGAAACTATCCCTGGCCGACACAGCAGTACAGCAGTAGGGGTCCCCCAATAAGGCGGTCTGAGTAAGGCCGTATCCCGATATAAGGCGGTCAAAATCGCACGGCGCAATAGAGGAATTGCACCCATAACCTTGAACGAATAAGGCGGCTTCCCCCGACAAGGCGGTCATGTTGGTCGGGCACACCACCGCCTTACTGGGCCCCCCCTGTATAGTGCTGTAGTTACAATAGCCCCCACTGAGAGTTTGATGGGAACTTAACTAAAACTCCGTACTTGTGGTAATTGTTTGGCCCCGGGCACCGAGCATTTGTCCGAGGCAGAGCGCCTGTGCAAGGGTCTGTAGCACCCCAAACAGGACCAAAAACACCACGCTGTTGTCACGACACCACACTAGGAGCTCCGGAGGATCGCGAGGGTACCTCAAGCAGGACGCGTAGGCGTAACATCAGGATTATTGGCTTATAATCACCGAGCATCTTCCATGCCTCGCACGCACCACCTGCGCTGCTTGCTGCATACCTGGTACACAACAAGACAACCGCTGGGAGCACCGAGGCTTGAGACGTGATGTAGCTGGAGTATGCTGCGGACCAACGGCGTTGGGTTATGCCAGCGGGCCGCCGGCGGACTGCAGGCGACCCGGTGCTACGGGACACCCTCGTCCGCTAGGTGTCAGGATGCGTCGTTCCAGAATGAACACGTTCTCGTGTCAGCATGATGACCGCTCGTTCGTGTGAATTCCACCACGCCGCGGTAGAGCAGCAGCAGCAGCAGCAGCAGCGACGAGAAGAATAGTCGGTCCCAAAATCGAAAAATGCCTAAATGGAAGCTGCTGTTGCTGCTGCTGCTCGTGGTGGTGCTGATGCTGTTTTGTTTCTGTTGCTCAAGCTGATGCTGCCGCTAGCTGCCGCTAGCTGCTTGCGGTCGTGGGATAGCACCGGGTGGCACTGTGGTTTAACTGTTCGTGCATGGTTGGTGGGCTGCCGTTGCTACTCGTACGTACCTTGTACGCTTATTTTTTGTTTTCGCTTCTTTTTTTGGTTTGCCGCGTTGACGCACATCCCCACACCCCTCCTCAATTTCGGAGCCGTCGCCTGCAGATTTTTTTTTACCTCTAGCGCAAACACACCTGAATCTTGGTGGGAAGGCAATTCACTTTTTTAGCGGAAGGAAAGTAAATTTCTGAACACGTATTTTCGCAAACACTGCAAAAGTAGAATACTTGCGATTGACGATAATACTTAAATACTTCGTTCGTATGCTGCTTGCGCTGCTCCTTACCATTACTGTTCCACAAGCTGTTCTGCAGACAGTCGAGTCACTCGTCCTGAGGATTACTATCGCTGCACTGGACTACGCACAGAATAACCGGGTGATGGGATAACGAGACAACAACTATTAGTATACCAATAACTGGTATAATGCTGTGCACTGGAATTAGTATCCGTGGTGCTGTAACGGTAACATCATGTACGGTAGTCAGCGCAGTACCGGTATATATGGCCAGGTCACTGGGTGTAGATAACAGATTACAAAAAGCCACCCAAGGAAGGAGCAAGGTAGCAAGGAACACCACATCGTGCAACGCAGACCACAACCAACTGCATACCGGCGGCACCTGGTGCCATACCTCTCTCATCATGCTATCATGCCAGGAGTACAGTATCGTACAGCGTACATGCAGCCACACACCACATATCTACACAGCAGTATCACCACCATGCGATGTGTTAACGAGATAACAACACGCCGAGAGGGTATGTTTTTGATGCGGCAATCACGGTACTATTAATGGCATAAACTATATGCATGACCAGGTGCGATACTTGAGCGCAGCAGTACCCGCGGTGCCGGTACTCTGTACTTTGAACGCAGGAACCATAGAATGTGAACATGAGATAACAGCTCTACAAAGGCGATCTGATGAGCTTGACACGGAACTAATAAGTAAGAAAGCCAGGCCGAAAGCTACTTTAAGAAAAGCATGAGAACTTCGGGGTCGTAAAACTGAACATAGCGCAGGCCGCACTTTTTCTTAAACAAGGAATCAGATAGGCCTGGTACTGCCGTAAGCTACCCGTGGCAGTATACCCGTCAACTTACACTCCCGGTATTCGATTATTTTGGGATACTACAGCTGTCGCTCGTGGTGGTTAGCGCCACCGCTACTCTGTACTCGCAGCATCAAAGCAGCACCAACAACACGTACAGATACAGCAGTACAGGACGCCGAATAAGAAGCAGGGTAACGAGAAACACAGTCTGATATTTCCCGGGATACGATACGACGATACCCGGGAACAGTCATGCTCAAGCTGGTGTGGAACTCACCCTGCCCCAAAAAAGAAACTTAGACCGGGTGAGCATATCCGAATCTAATTACGCGTCTTGTACAGCTGTGAAGGCTGCAAGGACACTGCAAGGACAGCAGTCAGTATCTGGTTCGCAGTAGGCACGGGTTGCGTAAAAGTAGGAAAGAAGGCTGTGATTGCGGGGAACTGAGAGTCACGGCCACGGGGGTGTTCAGGAGCCATCCCCAGGTATTAAACGCGTTTCGCACATTTCTGCCGCACCCGTCCTATCCAGCACCCAAGCCAACTCCCACAGGTATACGTGAAACGACAGAAACGTGTATGTATGGTTCCAGCTTTCGAAAATCGACGAGCAGCTGGAATGCGGGAATGAACCCTGCATAAGCCGGACAGATCATATGATCTATAAGATCTGTGTCATTCAGGGCAGATGGATCTGTGTCATTCAGGGCAGATGGATCCCCGGTCTATATTATGTGCATGGCCTATAGATCATGTTGCCGGGTGAGAGCCGGACATGGCACCGGGCGCGCGTGGGGGTACTCATTCGTTGGTTGTCTATGTACCGAGGGGGGGGTGTCCCCAACGCATAACTGGTTAAACTTCAGCTTTCCAAGGCAGCAAATAAGTCGCAAGATGCTCACAGCTGTTAATTTCCATCAATCGGCATTGAGCACACCCAGTGTCCGTGCCGAGTCTTCATCCCACAGAAACGCTATGTCGGTCGCCAACTATTAACACGAGGTGAAGACACAGAGGAGGTATCAGGTACCATCGCAAACACAGGGTACAGGAGACTTGGCAGTGCCAAACCAAACGGAATGTGCCCTGGAACCAAACGCGAAAATGGTACAATATGGACTTGTGTGGATGAGTCTGGCAGTAGTTAGCGCTTGCCGCGTTGACATTGTCAACGCTAGGCGACGGGGGGTATACTGCTGCGGGTGAGTGAGCCCCTGCTTGCCGTCGGCAGGAGACCTCATTTAACCCCGACTTACTCCCAGGTACGATATTTGTTGTTACTTTCGAAGGAACGAAAAAAAGGAGGGTCCTTTCTAGCCCCGTGTGCCCGACTTTCCGTGTCCCGTGTCCCATTCGACGACGACCGGAAATGGTGCTAGTGACGCCGGACCTCAAAGCAATTATGCTAAACTGGGTTCGGTTGGGTTGGGTAGGATTGTCATGGGTTGACTTGGGTTGGGTTGGGCTGGGTTTGGGCGCGGGAGGGGTGGGTTGGGTCTTTCCTGGTTCCCACCAACGCACGGCAGTTGACCTAGAACACGTTTTGATAGTTTGCACATGTTCCCTGGGCTTCATCTGTAATAGTATGTATGCAGATCCTGCACAACATGCCATTCACGGCAGCGATAGGATCTGCAGACTACTTACTGCCTGTAGACGACCTAGATCATGATCTGACCCAGGTGGGAAATTTTTGGAGGAGAGAAACAAAGTCGTCATCAGATTTACATTGCCCTCACAAATGGCAACCAACGCTGTAAGGACCCGGCGCACAGCAGGGCACAACGATGCCGGTCGAAAATACGGGCAACATCGGAACATCGAAATCAGAACCGCACGCATCACCAATTGCTCAGCGCAGAATGCTGCTTGCAGCACGAATATACATGTACAAAACACGAAACAGGGCAACACGCAACAAGAATACCAGGCTGACATTTACAGGAAAATAAGAAATTCAGCGCTCAATATTGAAGTTAGTGTAGTGTCTTTGGTCAGTTCCTAGGGTTTGCTAGTATGACATTTTTTCCTCGCTTTTCCTTTCCCTGCTTCCCCTTCTTGTCTTTCCTTTCTTGCTTTTTTTGTCTTCTCTTTTCTTTCCTTTCCTTTTTCGTTGTCTTTTTTCGCTTTCATCTCTTTTCTTTCCTTTCCTTTCTTTTCTTATTTGTTCTTTGTTTCTTTTTTCCAATTGACTTGCGTCTGTCGTGCGTATGCGTAGTGATAGATACTACATGTAATATATACGTGGTAGTCTTGGGTGGCAAGCGGTATAGTCGGTTTTTCCAGGCGCAAGTAATGAGACGTATGCACCGGTATGGACTGACTCCCGATTTCACTTTTATATGTTTCTGGTGGAGGCATGAATTGCGTCAGCCGTGATATAGTCTATGCGTGTACCACCTTGGGTTGTTTGTGTTTTTCCCTAGGGTATTCCTCAGCTCCAGAGTGACTGGAGCCTGTCCTGTGACCACGGACTTGATTATGCGAGTTAATGCGAGAACAACAACAACATCAACAACAACAAAAACAACAACGAATAGAAGGCACTCAATAAGAAATCCAGCCTGAGCCAGCATTCTTGTTTCCTTACTAATAATATATTAATAATCAGCAGAATATTAAAGGTGTCCAGGACACGTCCAGGACACCTACCAGGTACTTTACGTATCATACTGTACCTGTTACGTGGTATCATTAGTACGTACCACAGGTAAAACACGTGAGAAACATATAACATAAATGGCGACCCGCGAGGAAGTAGACTAAAAATGTTGAACAACAAATGCTACTCGAGTTATTTCCTTCTAAACTCGTTTTTCCACCACGTTCTCCCCCACTAGACCTGACATATTTCCCAGATTATGTCAGGAACCCCGATGAAGTATTAGGTGTCCAGGACACGTCCAGGACACCTACCAGGTACTTTACGTATCATACTGTACCTGTTACGTGGTATCATTAGTACGTACCACAGGTAAAACACGTGAGAAACATATAACATAAATGGCGACCTGCGAGGAAGTACGAAGACTAAAAATGTTGAACAACAAATGCTACTCGAGTTATTTCCTTCTAAACTCGTTTTTCCACCACGTTCTCCCCCACTAGACCTGACATATTTCCCAGATTATGTCAGGAACCCCGATGAGGTATCATACCCAGTATCCAATGCGACTTTTTCGGTATTGGAATGACTTGTAATGATCCTATACATTGCTCTCATCGTTGTTTTTTAGTGGTTGAGTTATACAGGTTCTTGAACGTGAGAAAATCCCTTTTCTTTCTTTTTCTGGGAAAGACGGTGAGAATCGAACCAGCGACCTCACCGTTCATTATCTCACATCCTGTCTGCGACGCCATGGTGAGGAAGTAGACTAAAAATGTCGAACAACAAATGCTCCTCGAGTTATTTCCTTCTAAACTCGTTTTTCCACTTTTCGACCACAGACCCAAGCGGGGTTTCTTATTCGGAAGAGAGTGCCTTCTTCACTGGCTTCAGCAAAATGAAGCAAAATGGCTGCCGGGTTCCGTGCCTATTTACGTATAAGCCTGGCTTTCTTATCTACTGCTGCACTAAGATTTTCATTAGGTGTCCTGAACTGCTGCAGCTCTCTGTGAGATCGAGGACTTCGTGACACTCGCTAATGCACTTGTACACACCGGTTTAGTACTTCGATCGCGCGTGCTACGGAGTGTGCATGTCCTCGTGAAGGATATGTATAAGTCGGTGGTTCCCGTGAGCCCAAGTACCAGAGTCGACCGGACGATTTACCACGGGTTGTTGTATGTGATACCTTGCATCTATCCGTACCTGTACTCGCGGTAGCATGTCTGTCTCGCATGTGCGCGTGTGGGACACCCAGGAACGCCATATCCAACACTAAATCCAAGTATTGTATCCCCTGAAGACAGGGGTGCATGCAATATTCCACATTACTTCCAAGTAGTTCACGTACGTGCGTGCGCTCACTAATATTATAATTCGTACGCATCATCCCGGGTATCCTGGGCACAGACCGCACCAGGTATCGTCTCAATATGCATACCAAAATTATCCATCATGCGGCAGACATTACGTGCACGCTATGGGTATCACAGGTACAAAGGGGGGGGGGGGATTCAAAATGCGGTATCTGGTATACACGATCAATGACTACCTTCGAACGCAGAAGCCCCAAAGTTTTCATGCTTCGCACAGGCGATTCGCCAATCGCCCTTGGCATGGAGCAAGCAAGTCATTTCGCAAGACTTCGTATATATGTCCGTTCGATTGTTTTTTTTACCGATTATCCATATGCTATACTGTATCCTACATGTTCGTTTTTACGTGGTGCTGGGGAAGCGATGTTTGTCGTGTAACGTATTCATTATACAGCACACGAGTATGCTGCGAATGCGAAAGCGTATCATGTACCTCGTAACGAGAGATATCGCGAGGTGCAAAAAATTGGGTGCGCATGGCGACAGAGAGACCTTGCTGCCTCGGCAATGGGCTTGAAGGTTGCTGAGAGGCAACGATGGCTGAGAGCTGATATGGTAGCCGTGCAAAGCTCATGTCGGTATTTGGTGGTGGGTTGTGCGCTGCTGCTGTTGTATATTGTTTGCTGTGTTGGTGAACACAGGGTGCCAGGTATCTTGTATTTTGAGTGTACGAGTAATTGTATTCCAGTGACGTTTGTTTGGCTGAAAGGTTCAAAATCACAGAACATCACAAACTCACACCGTGAAGCCTGGGTTAAGGAGGGACTGCGAGGCACTACAGCCGCTATTATGCAGCAACAGGGGTGGGGGGCACTCTCGAGAGAGTTGTCGTCGCCTGTTAGGATGGGTGAGCGGGCGGCGGGCGGAGACAGCACTAGCTCAGCTGAAGTAACAACAACAACAACGACCTGCATTTTTAATCCAAAAAATAATCGCGAGGCCATCGATCATCTTGCTTGCAGTGTCTCAATACGACTACGCCCAAAGAGCAAACTGTTCCTGTTTTGGTATCATTTTGATTTGCATTTGAACGAGAAGCACAGCAGTCTTTGGGGTCCCTCCACCCCCCTTCCTTCTCCTCGGCGCGCTTCCCCCCTCTCCTCGCCCAGAACTCACCTCTAACTGATAGCAGTTGCTCAATCAGCCCGTCGACATCTAGAGATACAGAGTTCATCCGCTGTACCCCAGCCCCCCTCCCGTCATATGCTGCTCCGGCCACTCCATTTTCTCTGGGCACAGCAGCAGCAAGATCATCTTGCCCCATCCAATCTCCTGCCCTGCGTCCTGCCTCCTCTCCTTCCTAATTTGCTCTTCTCCTCTAGCTCTCCAGCTTGCCTTTTCCTCTCGCACGTCTCGACCTCGTCGGGTACCTTGGCTGGCTTAGCTTGCACGACCTGCTGCTGTCGCCTTTCGTCTAAAAAACTGCAGGTATATTGTAGCTCCTGCTGCTGCTAATCCTGCTGCTGTGTGATACACGCAACAAATTTTCGTAGGGGCCTTTCGCTTGTTTGTCTTGAAAATAAAATGAAAGTATAGGTAGCAATCACACACCCTACGCCTAGTGCTGCTGTTGGTGGTGGTACTGCCTTAACACCGCCAGCATTCCCCACGAACACGCGCCGTCGCCACCCCTGTGAAAGGAGTGTGGGTGGGTCCTCCCCGAGCCGGTGGGGTTCGGACCGTCCCCTTGTGAGATGTGTCAGCAGATGGATTCAGGGCCCGCTTGGTTCTTGTTTCAGGTTGGGGCGTACCACACAGCTGCAGTAGTCTAATATCAGCAGTGGTATTTGGAGCAGCAGCAGAAACGGCGCTGCCACGGGATGGTCCTCTGGTACACACAGAGCAGGAGTCAACCAATGCGTGCACCCGAAAGATGCAATATGTTTCGCATGCGTCGAGAGAGAGGGGACGAAACAATAAGCCCACCGCACCGCACCGCCACCGCGCGCAAAAGCAGTGTGCTCCTTCGATCCGTCGCCTCCTCGCAGCTGACGACCTTCCAGAGCCTCAAAGTCGGGCAAGCAGGTGTCGGCGTAGTTTCGGGTGCGTACTCCTGCTGTCGCTGTGTATAAGTAGTAGTGGACGGAAGCTAAAGCGCAAGAGGAAATAAGAGCAAAAACCAAAAAACGACGGCGAAATTATTGACAAATATCACGAATATTGAAACGAAGACACGATTATTCAGATTTTTTTTTCGTTTGCGATTCTCCGTTCCTTCGGCATTTTTTTTCTCTTTTCAGCTTCTGGACAAGCCGTGGTCACAGGTGTCGTCCCTTCTTCCCCCCTGTTCTTGCCTTCCATTTTTATCGCGCATAGGGTTCAGCACTCCCACTGCTCGTCGATTTTTCATCAGGTGTTGCTAACTCACGCTCTCGCGCTTTCCGCAAGTCAATTTGTGCACAAGAAAAAGTCCCAACGAGTTTATACGAGTATGCACTCGGCAGCGCTCGAACTCACGAAACTGACCTATTGTTATACCAGGCTCGAGGACAATAACCTGAAACGCCATCGGGGCGACCGGCATATATATATATGCACTAAGACGGGTTCACCACTCCATGCTCCTCCGATGCCTTGGATGGCGGGAACTGAAGCGCGACGACCACACCCTATCGTACGCCGACGCGCTTGCCAAGACAGCTTCCGAGAGCATAGAGGCAATAGTGCGCAAACGGAGGATACATTATTATAAATAATATTTCAAGGACGTCGGCCGTGAGTTTGCGGGATTCGTAGCACGTATGGGGCAGGAGCATTTGCCACAGGGGGTAATGTTTGGGAGCTTGTTGGGGGTAAGGGCTAGTCAGGGGGGCAAGAGAAAGACTGGATGGATCATCTGAAGGAGGATATGTCGGTCTTTGGAATGAAATTCGAAGGGTGGCGAGAGGCTGCTCAGAAGGCTGGCAGATGGTTTCGACGAGTAGAGGAGGGAGCCGAGTTGTTCATGCGGATTGAAACTGAGAGACGCAAAGCTGCAAGCGACGCGCAAAGGCTGCGGCAGCGCCATCCACCGTCGGCATCTCTAAGCGGCCCGGGGGGGGGGGAAGGGAGGGGGGGGGGAGGGGGGAGGGGAGGAGGGGGGAAGGGGGGAAGGCGGGGGAGAGGGAGGGGGGGGGAGGGGGGGGGGGGGGGGGAAGGGGGGAGGGGGGGAAGGGGGGGCGTCATGCCCAAGAGACTGAAGTCTGGGTTTGGCCATCATCGTCTTGAAAGTTGTGGGCCTTCCAATATGGCCGTCACAAGATAGCGTAGGACCGCCCTGACTTCTTCACTATGTTGCGTTCTCTCCCCAGTGCCATTGATGATGCACTTGATACCCTCTATGAGACCAATGAATGCCGTCTTTAGTCAGCTCCTAGGGTCTGCTAGTAGTATGTATGACAGTTTTTTTTCTCTTTTTCCTTTGCTTGCTTCCTCTTACTTCTTGTATGTCTTCTTGTCTTTACTTGCTTTTTTTCTTGTCTTTTCTTTTTTTTCCTTTGTTCTTTTTCGTTTTTTTTCCCTGTCTTCTCTTTTCTGTCCTCTCCTTTACCCTTTCTTCTCTTCGCTTCTTTTTTCCAATTGACTTGCTGCGTCTATCGTGCGTGTGCGTAGTGATAGATACTACGTGTAATGCATACGTGGTAGTCTTTCTTGGGTGGCAAGCGGTATGGTCGGTTTTTCCAGGGGCGCGAGTAATGAGACGTATGCACCGGTATGCACCTGCCACATCGTGGACTGACTCCCGATTTCACCTTTATATGTTGCTGGTGGATGGAGGAATATTAAACCCGACCGATGCCAAACCGCAACACAGGGGGTTATAAACCTTGCGAGCGGGGCTCTTTGGTTGAAGTTGATCCTTAACCGTGCAAGCAGCAAGCCAGTCTTTATTGCCTCACTCACCCCACCCGCCCCACACAACGATATCACCCCCCCCTCAAAAAGCTCTAAATCAGTCACCACCCAGCCCTGTAGGGCACGGACACGAGGTAGATGCGGCTGTGTCACCATAGCCAGACCGGGAGGGCCCTCTCTCGGCTGTGCTGTGGTGGGCCACTACTATTGTTACTACTACTACTACTACTACTACTACTACTACTACTCCTACTACTACTACTACTACTACTACTACTACTACTACTACTACTACTACTATACTAGTACTACTTCCCTACTACTACTCCTACTCCTACTCCTACTCCTACTCCTACTCCTCCTACTACTACTACTATCACTACTACTACTACTACTACTACTACTACTACTACTACTACTACTACTATTGTACTACTACTACTACTACTACTACTACTACTACTACTACTTACTACTACTACTACTACTACTACTACTACTACTACTACTACTACTACTACTACTATTATACTACTACTACCACTACTACTACTACTACTACTACTACTACTACTACTACTACTACTACTACTACTACTACTACTACTACTACTACTACTACTACTACTACTACTACTACTACTACTACTACTACTACTACTACTACTACTACTACTACTACTACTACTACTACTACTACTACTACTACTACTCAGTACTGCTGCTGCTGTGTCTTCTTCGCGTTTGTCGCCATACACATCCGTGCTCTCGTCTTTGGTAGTGTGTGTCGCCACACGCCCGCCCTTGTTTTACTCATCATGTACGTATGTGTCTCGCGTTTTCCGTTACATACACTCGTGCGCAGCCGCGTCCTAGCGGCAGATGGCAACCACGTGTGAAAGGCTGCCGGACAGCAGCACGGGTGAAGTTCTGTGAGGGGGCGCGCACGTTCATGCGCACACGGTGGTAATACTCCAATGCATCTCGAGGCCTACCCGCACAAAAGGAATGCCGTCCATGCGTCTGTCTCCCAGTTTTCAGGACAAATTCCCGATCTACGAAGAAGGCGCATTGATTTCTGCTGTGTTGCGCAAGAATGTCGCCGGAATTTCCGTCAAGAATTTTCCCAGAACATTCGTGGTGGGAATACTTTTATAGTGATGGGAAAAAAGGTTTCCAATTACATCGCAGGCTTATTTCTATCTGACCTGGAAGGCGTTATACGCTCGAATTTTCCGAACGATCCCATACCGCAGCACTGACTGTGGGTTATAAATAAATCCTGCGAGGGGGGCTCTTTGGTTGAAGTTGACCATTAACCCTGCAAGCAGCAAGCCCGTTGTCATTACCTCACACACCCCACCTGCCCCACACAACCATATCACTTCCCCCTCGAAACGCTCTACATCAATCACCACCCAGCCTTGTAGGGCACGGACACGAGGTAGATGCGGCTGTGCCACTATTGCCAGGCCGGGAGGGCCCTCTCTCGGCTGGGCTGTGTGGTGGGCTGGTGGTAGTACTAGTAGTGCTTAGTAGTAGTGCTTAGCAGTAAAAGTAGTTTTGTTCGTAGTGCTTAGTAGTAGTAGTTTAGTAGTGGTAATGCTTAGTAGAAGTAGTAGTTTAGTGCTTAGTCTAGTAGTAGTAGTTTAGTAGTAGGAGCCTAGTGTTTAGTAGTAGTAGAAGTTTTTAATACTACCACTAGCACCATTACTACTACTACTACTACTATCACTACTACTACTACTACTTTACTACTACTAAGCACTACTACTACTACTACTACTACTACTACTACTACTACTATTACTACTACTACCACTACTACTTCTACTAACGCAGTACCACTACTACTACTACTACTACTACTACTACTACTACTACTACGACTACTACTACTACTAAGCACTACTACTACTACTACTACTACTACTACTACTACTACTACTACTACTACTACTAACTACTACTACTACTACTACCACTACTACCACTACTACTACTACTCCTACTACTACTATCACTACTACTACTACTACTACTACTACTACTACTACTACTACTACTACTACTACTACTACTACTACTACTACTACTACTACTACTACTACTACTACTACTACTACTACTACCACTACTACTACTACTACTACTACTACTACTACTACTACTACTACTACTACTACTACTACTACACTACTACTACTACTACTACTACTACTACTACTACTACTACTACTACTACTACTACTACTACTAATACTATTACTGCTGCTGCTGCTACTACTACCACTACTACTAAGTAACTGCAGCTGCTGCTGTGTCTTCTTTGCGTTTGTCGCCATACACATCCGTGCTCTCTACATTTTGATAGTGTGTGTCGCCACACTCCCGCCCTTGTTTTACTCATCGTGTAGTCTATGTGTCTCGCGTTTTCCGTTACAGACGTGCGCAGCCGCGTCCTAGCGGCAGATGGCAACCACGTGTGAAAGGCTGCCGGACAGCAGCACGGGTGAAGTTCTGTGAGGGGGCGCGCACGTGCGTGCGCACACGGTAGTAATACTCCAATGCATCTCGAGGATGGCCCACACAAAAGGAATGCTGTCTGTCCCCCAGTTTCATAGTAGGCCTAAGGACACAACATCCCGATCTACGAAGAAGGCGCATTGATTTCTTGTTATGGAAATGTTAGCACATAGCCATTATGAGTCAATGTTCAGTAGCACTGCTCTTGTGTATCGTTGATTTCAGATGTGTCGGTTCGAGTGTAACGGACGTGTGTGTGCGGAGGGATCACTTTCGTAGGATTCTCCGCTTAATGTCCAGGTAGCTCACTCTCTCGTGTGGCTCTCCCTTGTAGATCTTTCCGGATCATAGCTGTCCTGGTAATCTCTGAGAAGCAGCCGCCGTCTGGGCTCCTGCAACTCTGCGGTTTACATCTATGTGTTTTGGGTAAATTAAGCGCCACCGTTGTACTATTCAACATCTTCTCTACATCTCGGAAGCCTTTCGTCTTCCAGGCTATCCTCTCGCTCCGTGCCATCACCTCGACTAACGTCGACGGCACAGCCTCTCGAACCACCGTGCCAGGGCATCACACATTGCCCATGACAGGTTATGAGCCACGTGTGTATGAGTGGGGGCCTGCGGCGACTGCGCGTCTACTGCTGTCGCCGAGTGCTGTGGAGAGAACACCCGTCCTCCAGGATTTGGAAATTTTTGGATCCTCCAGGATTTGGATACTTTTGGAAAATTTTCCGCGGGGAGCGACTGCCAGAGTCTGCTTTCTGCTGGAGGCCACACTGAGTCAACCCGCTTGCTTACTGGGCCCGTACTGATCACCTGGGCTCTCGGCTGCACGTTCGGTACGCTACTGTTTCTGTAAAGCTTTCGGGAGCACAAATTCTAGGCGTTGATTTCGGTCGGCGAATAGGGTTGTGCAGGTTGTTAGTTTTTCGCTCGGCGCACCGTTCTCGGTGTTCTTTGTGTCTGTAACTGGCGACCAAAATCGCCTGCGCGTGGTTCTCTCACGAGGCGTAGTCTATCCAAGATATCTCCCACGTACCGAGTTGGCGGCTTGGTAGCGTGTGTAGGCTGAGGATACGACTGCTAGCTGGTAGCCTCCCCTCTTGCAGCCGCTACACCTACGTGACCCGCTCACGCAAATTGGCCAGCGCGTTGTAGTAAACGCGGGGTATACCTACGCGTTGTGGTATACCCGACGTAGGTCTATCCAAGATATCTTCCTCGTGCTGTTTTTTTCATTGGTGCGTGTGTGGGCTGAGGATCTGACCAGGCCTGTTTTCATCCGTGCAGCAGCCAAATGTATACGCTGCAAGACGCGTAGAAAGTCTCGGCAGTGTATCTGACCCGTGCACCTGCAGGACGAGGCCGGAGCTGGCTACTCCGTCGTCTCAACACCGCAGTTTTGCCACCTGCGCGGTTGGTCATAAGCTGTGCTCGACGGGGCGCAGTAGTCTGGGCAGAAGATGGATAGCTAATGCCGGACGTGGGTGGTGAGCTACGGAGCTGCGACCTGAACTAAGCCCACCCCTGTGTAGCATTGCATCGTATCCTTCTTAGGCGCGCCGACTCTTTGTAGGCTCTCGCGGCGGCGTACGTGTGCCGAAAACCTGACCGCGCGATGGCGACGTCCTCATCCGACCAGTGCCATCGATGCAAGGCGTACGGGCATTTCCAGCGTGACTGCTCCCATGTGCAGAAGAACCGTCCGAAGCCGGGGAAGAAGAAGTGGAAGAACAAGCGCGGCGGTGGTGGGGGGAGTGCTCAGCCGAAATGGTGCTCCTACCACAACACCACCACGCACAGCGGTGCTGAGTGTCAGAAACAGCAGGAGCTTCGCGCGAACAAGCAGAGGAAACTCCAAGGCTTGGTTGCCAATCTGGCGCTGCTGCATTCCGCTGGTCAGGTCAACCTGCCTAACATCGGGAGCGCTCACTTGGCGCAATCGACTCCGGCGACGGTGCCGCAGGCTCCCGCTGAGCCGACTTCGTTCGGGTTCTCCGTCAGCGCCCAACGCGCTCCACCGGCTGCGGCAACTTCGTCTTCTGCCTTTTCACCGACGCCTTCGGCGGCGTCTGCCGCCACTCCGGCGGCATCTTCATCTATCTCCTCAAAATCGCCTGCACAGGACCACCGCTTGCCTTCAGGGTTGTTCGGTGCGTTCATGACGACTCCTGCGGAGATGTCGCTTGCTCCTTTTCGCTCAGACGGGTCGTGCATCCGGATGGTTGTGGACAGTGGAGCGACCAACAACTACTTCGACCCTGCGCTTACACCAGAAGTGCGGGCCCACATGTGCGACGTCGAAGACCTTCAGGTCCCTCACACGATCGTCGCTGCGGGCCAGCATCTCCTCAAGGGCGTAACAATGGGGACTATATTCAGCGCCGTCACAGACGACAGCGGAAATGACCGGCGCGTCTCCTTTCGCGTCGTTTTAGTGCCGGACTTGGGCACCAACCTCTTCTCCGTGACCGCGGCGGTGCAGAAGGGAGTGGCGACGTTGTTTCATCCGGCCAACCCCAGATTGAAGTCGGGGGACGTGGTTGTCCCGATGCAAACCTGTGGGGTGGACGACGCGACCGGAAATTTCATGTGCTCCATCGAGGTGAAACTAGGGGGTGGCGCGGGGGGGCAGATGGTCCTCGGGCGAGCCGAGTCCGCTGAGCTGTGGCACCGTCGCATGAGACACATCAACCATAAGAGCTTGGACGTCCTGAGGAAGGAGCCGGCTAGAGGTGTCGACTACACCGGCGACCTTGAGAACTGTAGTACCTGCCTACTCGGGAAGAGCGCACAACAACCTCACCCCAAGCGGGCCACCTACAATGTTCTAGATTTTTTCCAGCTCGTATCCGTCGACACCCTCGGCCCCTTCACGCCTTAATCTCTGAGCGGGTTCAAATACGCCGTCAAGTTCGTTGATCAGCAAACCAAGTGGAAGGAAGTGGTGCTCATGAAGGACAAGAATGCTCTGTGAACGCCCTTGCGGTGTTAGAACCAAGTTCCTGGCCTTGACTCTGGCAGCATCTACGCCCCGGTGTGCATGATTCAGAGCGTGAGGATCATATGCTGCATAGTCATGCACTTCGGCGTGCTTCTACACCAGATGGACGTCTCAACTGCCTTTCTGTACGCGGATATCCAGGAGGTGGTGTTCGTCGAGCAGCCGCCTGGCTTTGAGGTCAAGGACAAGGATGGAGGTGAGCTAGTGATGCAGCTAGAGAAGAGCCTCTACGGGCTGGCCCCAAGCCCCGGGAACTGGTTCAACACCATCGATCCCGCCCTTGTCGAGATCGGTTTCGTTCCGCTTCAGTCCGACACGTGTGTCTACTTGTACTGTCACGATGGTGTTCGGATCTACTTGACCCTCTACGTGGACGATGTCCTTTTGGCCAGCAACAACTCTGACGCCATGGCGATGGTGAAAGAAAAGTTGAAGCAGCATTTCAAGATGACCGACATGGGAGCGGTGTCGCTCGTCTTGGGCATGGAGATACAGCGACACCTACAGCGTGGCACTCTCACGATCCCTCAAGAGGCTTACTCCAAGTCCATCCTGGAGAGGTTCGGAATGTCGGAATGCAAGCCGATCAACACCACGGGGTACGGTCTCGAACTCTCCAACCAACAGCCTGACGAGACTCTGCTGGACGAAGAAAGAAGCGTTACCAGGGCATCGTTGGGTGCCTGATGTATGTTTCTCAAGTGTTAAGAGTACGACATCATGTATGCCGTTGGTCAACTGGCTCGCCCGATGGCGAAACCCAGCAAGATCCACATGGTGGCGGCGAAGCACACTCTTCGCTATCTCGCGGGGACAACCGA
Organism: Undaria pinnatifida; assembly: GCA_012845835.1. Taxonomy (NCBI): domain Eukaryota; class Phaeophyceae; order Laminariales; family Alariaceae; genus Undaria; species Undaria pinnatifida. The sequence continues at coordinate 7,416,597 of JABAKD010000025.1, read as the reverse complement.
CTTCAGCATTACGTACAAGAGGGGAGGCTTCAAGCTTGCAGTCTTTCCGGACTTCAACTGGGCCAGCAACCCGGACAACGGAAAGTCAACGTCATGCTACTTGTCGATGCCGTGCGACGCGCCGATCGGTTTCAAGTCGGGGCTACAAGGTCTGACTGCCATGTCGACTATGGAGGCGGAGCTGGTCGCGTCGGCTTTGGCGATGAAGGAAGCAGTACTCTGCTCGAACATGCTGACTGAGCTAGGGTTCGGCAAGGACTTTGCGAAAGTGTCGTTGTACTGCGACAACACAGCGACGCTGTACCCGCTGGGGAACCGCTCCTTCATCTCGAGGACGAAGCACATCGCGCTGCGCTTCTTCTTTATCCAAGAGCTCGTGCCGGAGGGAAGGATCTCCATCGACTACATCCTGACCGACATCAACCCTGCCGACATCGGCACAAAGCACCTGAACAAGCATCGCTTCAGGAACCTGCTGAACATCATCAGCAACTTCAACGTAAACGGCTTCATCAACAGCCAGTTCATCATCAACAACCAGTTCAATTAGTCGTGTTATATGTTTGTGTGTTTGTTTTGAATCTGTTCTGTTTGTGCGAATCAACTTGATCTATCTTTAATCGACATTCGATCTCGCACCATCACTGGTTGAACGAGCCAGATGCAGGATTGGAAGTCATGGTAGTCTGGTTTGTGCGCTAGCAGGTACTCTTTACCAAGCGCATGAATGTGTTGTTGCACGTATAGGACTGAAACATCACGTGGTACTTTAGTGGTTGAAACGCATGAAACAAGAATACTTGCTTGAATTAATCATTATTACTTTGGTACGAGTTAGAGCAACTTTCATTGAGGTGGAGTGTTATGGAAATGTTAGCACATAGCCATTATGAGTCAATGTTAAGTAGCACTGCTCTTGTGTATCGTTGATCTTATACGTGTCGGTTCGAGTGGAACGTACGTATGTGTGCGTAGGAATCACTTTCGTAGGATTCTCCGCTTGATATCCAGGTAGCTCACTCTCTCGTGTGGCTCTCCCTTGTAGACCTTTCCGGATCATAGCTGCCCTGGTCATCTCTGGGAAGCAGCCGCCGTTTGGGCTCCTGTAACTCTGCGGTTTATATATGTGTGTATTGGCCAAATTAAGCGCCACCGTTGTACTATTCAACAGCTTCTCTACATCTCGGAAGCCCTTTGTCTCCCAGGCTATCCTCTACCGTGCCATCACTTCGACTAACGTCGACGGCACAGCCTCTCAAACCACCGTGCCAGGGTATCACACATTATCAATGACAGATCCTAATACATCCGCACCTTGACACTATGATTAAAAAATGTATTATGATGAACGTGACTGTACCAAAGCTAGAGTGTGCAGGAGAAGTTTGCGAAGGAAACGCAAAGTTCGTGAAAAAACTGAGAACAGAGTGCAGATGGCAGCAGCTAAAAGTATGCTAGGGTGCTCCAGTACGACGATTAAAATACAGTATTAATGTGATTGTACCACAGTTAGAGTGTGCAAGAGAAGTATGGGAAGGGAACGCGAAGTTCGCAAATCAATTGGAAACAGTGCAGATGACAGCAGCTAAAAATATACTAGGATGCTCACGTACGACGAATGATAAAGTATAAAGAGCAGAACTAGGAATAGACCCACTCAAAACTAATACAGACGTAAGAGGTATACCCTTTTTTGGTTTTTTTATACCCTTTTTTGGCTTTGGCCCAGGAGTGAAAATTGGGAGTACCCCCCTACCGTAGCCTTGATCCGTGAAAAAGTTGAAACGGCAGTATAAAGTAAAGCATATGCCAGAAAAGAGGTTGCCAGCCATTATAGTTGATAGGGCTGTATGTGAGAAATAAATTAAGGGCGAGCTGGAATAAGAGATGGGGCACGAAGGAAGTCGAGCAAAATATGGAGGAATACAGGGGGAGACCAAGAAGAGGTACTATCTATAGAGAAGTTTGGTGGGTACAAGAAGACAGAAGTAAGAAAAATAATGTAAGAAAGGGAAAGGCAAGAAACGCTAAGAAATAAGGTAAAAGAGGAGACCTTCTGAAGCACTTAGAGATATACGGGGGGTTGAGGGAAGAATATGAAATAAAAATGTATCTGCGCGGCCAATGGACTACGCGAAAAAGCTGAAACTGCGATTTCGTGTAAGGGACCTGGACGTACCAGAAAGAAGAAGCATTTACACCAGTAGTGGTGGTCGGGAGGAGGAGGACGTGGTTACAAACATGTGCCCGTGTGGGACAACACTGGAGAGTAGGACTCACATAGTAGTAGGAGAGTGTGAAATATACAAGGAGGAACGGGATGCGTTAGAGGAGGGGATAATGAAATTAGACGTATGTGACATGGAAAAGTTTGGTAGACTAGAGAGTAGCGAGAACGAGAAAACGATCGCTATCCTAGGAGATAAATGGTGGCCGCAGCCGGCGAAACAGCACGGGGATAGGACAAGCAAACAGTTTCTATGTAGTTTATGGAAGAAGCGTAATGAGCGCCCAAATGCTGGAGGTGTCTCTATTAGGAGAAGGAACGGTGCTCCTCTCGAAAGGGATGCGTGGTCAATGGTCGAATGAGACTGAGGCAAGCAACCGAGGAGTACCCTCCCCTCACCCCCGCCCCCTGGACCGTTACATAGTAATAGCCATGGCTGTCTCTGGAGTGGCCACACCAGAAAACAAAATACCCTACTGGCGCTGTCATCCATAAGCAAGAAAGTAGGCACAAGGTGCCGAAGTTCGTCTTACGAGCGGTTCTTGGAATGATGCAGTTCACCCTTTATGCGACTCGCCGAACACCTCACGGCGCTTCACGCTTGGTTCAAGCAAAACCTGCCTGGTCAACCCGACGTGCTCCGTCCCGGCATAGTAGGGATGCGAGGGTCTATATATAGTCATATGACTATGGTCATGTGCGCAAGTTGAGCGCACCCCAACCCCCTCCCTGGACCGGGGGAATAGCGGGTCGGTCGGATATACGAGCCGACGTGTCGTATTATTGCAATATTTCAGGCACTGTTTACAGACACAAGCCATCCTTTTTCGGGCCTCTCTACCAGGGAGGGACCACGTTGGCCACTCACTTACATTTTAGAGAAGCTTTTGTATTCATCCCAACAGCCGCAGATAGAGCTGGGCGCGAGGCGCGGATACATGTAATCCATCATCCCGTTATTCCTTCACGCACACGCTTTCAAAGGCATGTGGCACCCTTTTTATACAATTTCCCCGTCATATAACCTGTGTGCCGTGTTAGGCTCCCAAGGAAATAGCATGACATTAACCCACCCTGGGCTGATTCCACGATAGCCCCCCTCCCGAAACCAACGATTTTACTTAACGGACATTTCATGGCTGTTCGACACGAGGAAAGATGCTATGCAAGAAACATCTTTAATGTGTTTCCTTGTTGGCAAAGAAAGGACTATCGAACGATGACGTCGCGGTGGCAAGGGGCGCCATATTTCAGGAGTTACGGCCGGAATCTGGTTTCAAAACCGGCGATTTTGTTAAAGGAGTGTTGGGGGGGCTACCGTAGAACGACTACCTGATGAGCCGTATACGCAGAAATATAAAAGATTCAGGGAAGCACCGGTTCCAAGGTGTAGAACATTTGACTCGAAGATGCGGCTCTTCAAAAACCCACTCCCACACACGACCCTGCTAGGTTACGAGGCCTCAGGAAAAATGCTAAGTCATAAAAACCGAGACTGAAAATGGGAAATGCGCTACAGGAAACCCAGAGGCAAGGTCGGAATCTACAGAGATGTGAGCTATCGCTTTGCTCAGACGGCCTTCTTAGGCTTCTAGGGCAATAAACCTTAACAGTATCAATGCGCACGCGGTTGCATTTCCTGGAAATGCCGGGGAGAGCGTTTATAAAGTTTGATATGGGGCAAGTAGTAAACATTTATTAAAGGGGTGGGGTGGTGGTGGTCGTCGTCGTGGGGCGGGTGTGATCATATCATTGCCATTCATGGTCGTGGTCTGGCAGACCCGCATGCCACGCGGTAGGTGGAAATACCCATGTTCCCCGATATGGTTTTCATTCGAGGGCCTCTATAACTCATCCAACGTCCGACGTTGAAGGGGATTGAAAATTAAGGCCGACACACAATTTCTTGCGCTAGGCATCTAACGGATATATATGACCCCTGGTGTTGGTTGTATAGCGCCATCCACTATTAGTAGAGCACTCAGTAGAGCACTCAGCAGAGCACTCAGTACCAGGTTTTTGACAAGGGCCACGGTGTGGTGGGGCTACCCCATTTTCACCACCGGGTTTTCACCATTCTCACGAGTAACTCTGCATCTCACTGAATAAATGGCTTCGGCGATGTTTTTGGCGCAGCGTAGCTTGCCGTCCAGTTTCGGATGCTTCTCTCACAATTTAAACAGCACGGAAGCTTAAGGTCGCAAAAGGAACAGGAGGATCGCTCGCGAGAGTGACCCCGAGTGGCTGCAAAAAACGACGCCAAAAGTGACCTCCCTGCGTAATCTTCGTCTTTTTGTTAGTCTATGTTTTACAATATGCCTGGACCTTCAGCAGCAGGACGGTACTTCGCCTGAGTACTAACTTGTGGTTGCTACTAATGCGAGCGACCCTGCTCCCCCAAGTGTGGATATTCGTTTTCAGTTTTCCAGTATTCTAGCTTGCTCTTTTGGCTTTGGCGTACCTGCGTGTCAAGACTTCTGGTGTCTGAATCGCCTTGTACGCGTTCCGTTGGCTTTAGCGTACCGGTATGTTCAGACTTTTGACGTGTGCCTCGCATTATACGCGTTCCATTGGTTTTTCACGTACTGGTATCTCGGACGTTTGGTGCCTGCTTCGCTTTGCACCCTTCCGATCTACGGTTGCCTTGAAAGTTAGAGACGTGGTGGGTGAAGGCTGTGAAGCGCCGCGTCTTCGATCCATTCTCTGAATTCTCCGTATGGAATTTGAAAAATATCGTCTAGACACGTCAGCTGTGAGTTCAATGAATTTAGGGTCGATACTCATATTTGCAAGCTGCACGGTATACCTGCCACTCGTCTTTACCCTACGACGGACGTTGCCAGGATGAACATCAACAGCCAATTGGAATAAGGTAATTTTGCGAATACAATGGAAGAGTTAAATTAACACACTATGTGCATGTGAAAATATGTGGAAGTGTGGTGGGCTTGAGCTTTATTTTTTCTTTTCAAATCATTCCGACTATCACTGTGGGTAGCACACGCAATAAAATCATATTAGCAATTGTTCCACCTGATCTGCTATGAATCTGCGTATACTGCCGTTCAGGATGGGCTAGTGCTACGGTATCCCATACCCCCCGTTGAGGCGTTGTGATTTGTCGCGCTGCTGTCCCCTTGTTACCTGTTTACCTGGGAGGCGTTATCGCCTGCCAATAAACGAACGGTCCCGCCCCCTCTATTCGGTCAGAAGGCATTGGGCGGACAGCAAGCAATCAATTCAAGAGATAAAGCACCCACGCACAACTCTATTGTGAGTGACGAGTGATGAGCCAAAGGCACCCCTTCATAGCAGGAGTTGGTCCCTAGATCGATACTGCCCCATCTTAAACTACAGTGGTTTAGTGGATAGTGTTATAAACCCGAGGTAGGTAAGTGTGGGGTAACCCCATTTTCACAACCAGACTTAAGTCACGAGCGAGGACGGCCCTGTGCATCACTCTTAAACGCGAGCGAAAAAAAAAAATTCATGGATGTGCTTATTATTGTTTAACAAAAAAAACGTAAATGGCTAGGATCTGCGACTATAGACTAAGACTATAGGGTAGGCAAACGTCCGGGAGACTCCGAGCCGTTGGAACGAGGGGCCCTATATGTGTGTGTTTTCGGGTTTACGGTAAGCACTGCTACCATGGAAGCGTTTGCTATGCTGCATCAACGACATATGTTACGATGTCTGTTGTTTCAGTGAGGTACTGAGCCCCGCGCGCGATTGGCCTATAGTCTTGTGTATTGAACGTGGGGGTGCCCCTCATACCTTGGCCTTGGTCCCGGTCTTACGAAGTACATGCACGATACGCAACATCTACAACCTGGAAGAAAAAGTACAACCCACAAGTACAGAGTAAATAGCAGTTGATCGCATGATCATTAGACTATAACCACAACAGTGATGGCGTGCCGTCCACGCAATATACGAAGTATGCGTGCCACGATTAGGTGTGTATGCGTATGCACAAGGGACAGCGGTCGTTGCAGAACGCGAGCACAACATGTGGATACATTAACGGTTGAGGGAGGGATGGGGGGCTCTTTCTGAGGGAGAGATGGGGGGCTCTTTCGCGGGTGAACCCAAAAGAAGAGAAGAGGGTCTCCGCCATTACAAAATGTTACAAAAGTTCATAAATATACACGTTTCTCACAAACACTACCCGGAACTCGCCGCCCTCCTTGAGCTCGCGCCACTCATACACGCCGTCATACCAACGACGAACACCCTTCACCACCGCTAGCCCCTTCATAAGTCCATCCACGTTTTGGGGACACACTACAGTCTGTACTTGGATTGAAATTAGTGTGGGAAACATTTTGCGGTAGAACAAAGGCCAACCTTCCTGCCCTCCCTTTCCCCCACAAACAACCCTGCCACCTCCTCCTCGCCCTCTTCCTCCTTCCCCCCACCTCTGCGATATCGTACGAATTTAGTAAAGTCTTGGCGTCTTCAACCCTTCGCGCATGTTCAAAGACCATTGGAAACATCACGACCTCCATCCGTAACCCCCGCGAAAATGCCGGCCCGTTCCTTTGGAACCCACGGGTTACATTTCATTTAAACGGGCTACTGTAAGATCGTCGTCATCATCATTATCATCATGACCATCATCATCATCATCATCATCATCATCACCATCACCATCAACATCATCACCGGCCATGTGTCGATAACAATAAGCCAGAATTCAGATTTATAACCCTCCCGCAGCACCGTAAAATAACACAGCTCTACGAGTACACCATTATACCGCACACCGTCCACACTCAGAAGGATGGCAGACGAAAACGCAAAATTAGTATCAGTGTGCCTTCGCTAACAGCTCCCCAGCCGCGCAACGACGACCCCCCTATCCTCTCCCCTCTGCCCCGCCACCCCTCCTCCCGCCACCACCTCCCCCTCCTGTTCTGAATGCACGACACGCCTCCCCCCAAGTGGGTTCCGAACTGCAACATCTCCTATGAGCCCCCCCCCCCCCGTCCCCGCGTTTGATGGTACAATAAACGCCTACCCCAAGTGGGCTTCGAACGGCAATCTCAACATTCAAGAAACGCTTACCTCCACGTGGGTTTCGAGTAGCAATCTCCACTTATGCCAATCTATGGACTACTCATTATCCGCCTGCTGATGAGCATGCCACCGTATCTTTTCCAAATCCGCCAATTTTTCGCCGGATTTTCAAAACGCGAGGTAGGTGGCAAGCACGGGCGACGACTTTAACCTAAACCGGGAAAAAACAAAAAAAAGGAGATTAATCCCATTAATTCATCCATCCGTTTTCAAGCGCGGCCGACGAAAATTTCCATCCAATTTCAAATGCGATAAAGCGGACAAACGCACAAAAAGGGGAAAAAAAAAAAATGAAATACCATCCATTCATCCATCCCGTTTCAAGCGCGACAAGACTGGCGAAAAACAGGAACAAAAAAGAGGATTTGCCGGTCCATTCATCGTTTTCGAACGAGACAAAAACGAACACGAGGACGTGCAACAACCAACCCGTTCTTCTCTGCACGACATAGATTGCTTTTGTGTTACTTTCCTACACTGACTCCTCGTCGTGAACTACTCCCTGGTCGCTGGACAGGCTTCCCGTAACCCCAGAATCGAAGAACAACTCTCAGCAAGAACACATCAAATTACCATCCCGAGGCGACAGAAAACACCCTCCAAGCGTGTGCACCCGGATTCCCCATAAAAGAAGCGTTTTACCTCTCCTCTTATCTGCCCCCGCCCCTTTCCCCTCCCCGAACCTGGCAGCATTGCCTTGCGTCTCCTTTTCTCTGCCCTGCCTCCACCCACCCATAAACCTGAGGACATCTGGAACTTGCAAACAGAGGCGTGTTGACGTATCCTCAGTTTTCGCCCCTTCCCCGTCCGCCTAACAAGTGGTTCCAAGTGGGATGCAGCTGACCCTTCATGCCACTCGCCGAACACCTGACAGCGCTCCGCGCTTGGTGCACGCGATGTCTGCCTAGTCGGTGAAAACCCGACGTGCTCCGTCCCCGCATTGTGGGGATACGCGGGTTAATGGCCATAAATAGCCATAACAGGCCTACCGCTATGGGTGAAGTAAGCTCTCCTGATAATTTTCACTCCTAACGCGCACACACACGGCGTGCCCCCATATTGCACCGCGCACGTGAGCAAAAATGAAAAGAATGGCGCAATTCGTTGTTGACAAAAAGGCCCCGGCGGAAATACGGGAAGGTGACACCCCCCCCGCCCTTCGCCCCGCCCCCGCCCTCACCCCAACTCTACTCCAACCAACAGCCACATCTCTAACCCCTTCCTAACCTCCACCCCCATCCCCCACCCTACTCCAATCACCACCCCCAACCCCCCGCCTTCGCCAAGGCTCCCTCCACCCGATGCGCCTACGTCTACAGAGCGTAGGTGCCACCTACATATCGCGCGGAAAGCTTCAACCCGGGAGAGCACAAACCGTAAGCGGAACATAGTCGTATCATACAGAGCCGGCGGCCTCCACAAAACCCCGCACCATACCGTGACCCCCGCCAGGGAAAACGCCGTTAGTGGTATAGCAATTGATCATACTGAAGCAGCCCGCGACAGAAATGCGTTAACATTGTTTCTACCGCAAGTGTGGTCAAACACTAAGTCCAGGTAGTATTCCTCAAATGAGAGGGTGGAGTTCCACAGAGGTTAATCCGTGCACCAGAAGTCCATACAGAAACAAAAATTCTACGCCAAAAACGGCTTCGCCTCACTGCGAGGGGGAACGCAGAAACTGGTAGAGTAGGAGCGCCCGACCACGCGTGCAGGCAAAATACGTAAGCCGTACAGTACTCGCCAAAAGAAAAGCACCCGCGAAATTAAAAGCGCGATCCACAGAGCAACCGTTCGTGCAAAAACAATCCACGAAATATAACGCAGAAAGTAGCAGGGCGGTCATCGATACAGAAAGGAATAAGCGCCACGCCAACAACGGCGACTGCCCCTCACTGGGAGAAAAAATAAGGAAAAAGAAACAGTAGTCATCCATACCAAGGAAAGTGCCAGGCCAATAACTACGACTGCGCCTCACTGCCGACACGCACAGACAGCAATGAACGACGCCCAATATCGGTTGTGGTATACTATGCCAACAATCCTTGGTTGGTGAAGTTCGGGCACTCCGCTGACCTGCAACGTAGATCGATTCTTCCTGAGCAGGTGCTGTTTGTATTGTGGCATCGATCCTGGTTGGTTGCTACGCTGGTGGTAGGTCGTAGGGCGTAAATATTTAGGGGTTCGTCGGGGCTTCTCGATCAGTGACAACAACCGTTGGCTGGTTGGTCTAGTTGGTTGCTTGCTTGGGGCGTTTTGCTAATACTTAGGAGTCTGCCGTGCTCTCGACCAGGAACCACGACAACCATGGTTGGGTAGTTGATTGGTTGGGTTGCAGGATTTTTTTTATTTTGCATCAATCCTGGTTTGGTTTTTTGTTAATAGGTCTGTTCGGCTTCTGCAACGGAGCAGCGGCGCTAAACTCATCGTCGGCCTCCTCGCCCTGAAAGGAGTTCGTATGGCGACGGAAGGGGGGGGGGGGGGGGGGGGGGGGGGGCACGGGGGGGGGTGGGGGGGGGGGTCAGGCGGTTGGAGTGGTTTTGCTGTTGAGGTTATCGTTCTTGTCGAGTCACGGCCAAGTCGTGAACACCACTGCACCCCCCCCCCCCAAGCACGTAGTTTCCATGTTTGGCATCAAGTTTGGCATTTTTGTATTACATCGAATACGCACAGGATTTTCATGCTTTTCGCTTGCACCGTCTAACCCCACCTTCTACGCTCATGAACCGCACGAAATGTCTCCATTGTCATTATTTCACACCGAGTTTTGAAGCTTTACACCAAAGTCCGATGCTTTACATCGACTTCCAATGTGTTACACCGAGTTTCGATGTTTTGCACCGAGTTTCGATTAGTCACACCAAGTTTCGACGTGGTTTGCACGCATCGTCTAGATGTTTTACACCGAGTTTTGAGTACTTACACCCGGTCTCGATGTTTTTACTCACATCGTCTAGACTTCCTCCGTACTCAGCATCTTCTACGCTGATAGCATGCAGCAAGATGCCGCCATCGTCATCAGTGCGCACCGATTTTTGATGCTTTACACCAAGTTCAGATGATCACACCAAGTTCAGATGATCACACCGAGTCTCGATGTTTTACACCGAGTTTTCGATGAGCAATGCCAAGTTTCGGCGTGTTTGAACACATCGTTTACATGCTTTACACAGAGTTACCATGTTCGACACAGTTTTTATTATTTACACCCAGTTTCGACGCCTGTTACTCACATCGTCTAGACTTCCTCCGTACTCAGCATCTTCTACGCTTATGGCTTGCAGCAAAATGCCACCATCGTCTTCGTCGTGCTTCCCGCTTCCCGTAGACACAGCAGAGTACGAAAATCTGCACAAAAAATATTGTAGAGATTCGATCATTTAATTTATTTTTTCCATCCCATGCACACCACAAAATATTTCACGGAGATCACCGTCCGATCCCCACTAGATGATCTAGATCTTTCCCCGAAGATCTGTATCGTCTAGCTCATGTTACCGGGTACGGAGCCGTACGGTCTGCATGATCTGGTACCCGGTTCGTGGGCGATTTCTGTAGTGCACACGTACAGATCCTTGAAAATATCTCATCACGGCAGATACATGTTCTACTATTGATGATCTAGATGATCTAGATTATCTAGATCGTGATCTGTCCGAGGTGACCCATGCTACCATCAATAATACTACGGCAAATGCGCACCTATTTTTCTCTGGGGCTCCTCACTTTTGAGGACTTTGAGGAGCTCTGTATGCCTCACCCAAAACGCGGCCTAAACTTATTAGACTAATAGGATAGACTAAACTGAAAGCGCAACCCGATAGCCAAACCATCCCATGGCCTATTATACCCGATGGCCGAACCATCCCATGGCCTATTATACCCGATGGCCAATCCATCCCATGGCCTATTAATAGGTGTAAAACATATCAACATCGACCAAAAAAATGAATGCCAGTCCGATGGTTTTGGGCTAAGGTGCGTTAAGGAGCCCCGTTACTCAGAAAACACGTTAGCCAACAAAGTGATACCTCTGACGAAACACGCGTCACGTGTGTGATCTGCACACTTTTTTTTCTATCTTCCCCCCCTTTTCTGAACGCAGATTCCGCGTCACATAGCGGGAACCCCTTCCTTCCCCCTCGACCGCAGAGCGTGCCTTCGTTTTTATCGCGAGAAGCATTCAGCATTTCTTCCCTCGTCAACTCGCGTTAAATTGTGTTGAGCGCAAAGAAACTGCATCCTTGACAACCAACGGAAGGGCTATTGCCGAATGCAACATAATGTATACTGCGGGCTATATTTTCATTTAGTTGGCACACCATAACACTCTAAATTATCCCACGCGGGCAATGCATACAAAGAACACACCCTGGAACACGGTCAATTAACAGCAGGACTATGTCTGTATAAGGTTTATAAAGCCATGGGCATGCCTATTGCGGCCTATAGCATAAATATAGGTGCTCTGCGATACCCTCCATGAGGTGGATTATTTGACTCATCTCCAAGCTATGGTAGTTGGTAGTACCTACCAGGTATAATTTATAAAATTGCTCTAAGAACGTCAGCTGTGAGCTCGATAAATCCAAGACAGATACTCATCGTTGCAAGCTGCGTGATAAACCGGCCGCCCGTTCTTAGTGAAGTGTTCATTTGTCATCATTATTAAGGGCAATACAAAATATATACAGCATAAGTAACGCAAACTCAAAAGTAATAATGGAGAGTGAGCCTGCATTGAGCCATCATGATGACATTGACGTGTTACGTGACACGAAAATCATTATACCTTACAGTAATGAGTACATAATGTCACACGAATATTGATATACTACATCATTTGTTTCAGTTGAACAAAACAAACTACAAGGAATATATTATTGGTATCATTGTTCGTGGTTGGGCTCCAGTGGACTACAGTAGAAACGAAAGATGGCAACGTACCTAAAGAGTACGCGCAATGCCTTTAGGGTTCATGGGCAGGCCGCGTAGTACCTTTATTGTTTTGTGGGCAGGCTCCAGTGAGCTACGATAGAAAATGCAGATGTCGACATAGCTAAAAGGTAGTACCCTTTTGGTTCGCGCTCGGGCTCCAGTGGACTGCAATAAAAAGCTCATATGGCAACATACCCAAAAGGCAGCACATTTGTTGTTCGTGATCGCGCTCCAGTGGACTGCAACAAAAAATACAGATGGGGACAAAGCTAAAAGGTACCCGGTAGCACTTATCTTGTTCGTGCTCGGGCTACAGTGGACTTCGACTGTAAATTAAACATACAGATGGCAAGATGGCAACATACTTAGAAGGTAGTAGCTGTATTGTTCGTGTTCGGGCTCCAGTGGAATACAACGAAAATACAGATGGCAACACACCAAAACTTTAGTCTAGTACCTTTGGTTGTTGATGGACGGGCGGAGGAGGAAGCAGATCGCTACCAGAACACCCAAGTACAGCACCTCCCAGATCGCGTTGACGGTCCAGTAGCTCTCCCACCGCCGCTCCTGAAACACCAAAATCACAGCAACAGCAGCGACATGAACACGACAGACAATCCACAAATGCAGCTCGCAACGTTGAGCATTGGTCACCAGCTGGGACGCGTGTCACGCCCCCCACCCCCCTCAACCTCCACTACCACCATCACCACCTTCTCCACCACCACCACTGCTGCCAACACTCCCACTACGACGAACAAAAATTACAGCAAAAACACAAGCAGCAACACAAAACAAAACCAACACCCCGCCCCACCCAGCGTTCTCCATCACCCACAACCTCCACCCCGTCCTCCACCACCACCACTACTACTCCCACCACCACCACCACCACCACCACCACCACAATCAAGAAACAATAGCAATAAAACCAAACCAAACCAGCACCCCACCCACACAGCCCTCTCCGCACCCCCCCTCCCCCTCCCCCTCCCCAACTAACACCCTCCGTTCCACCACTAACTACTCCCGCCCACGACGGAACCATCGTCTCCTCAGCAGAGCGAACGACTTCGTAGATAGCCAACGGCACGGCAGAACGCCACGCTCTCAGCTTGCGCTGCCGGGGTTGTAACGAAGACCACTGATAATGACAGCTCACGCTATACCTACAATGGAACCCGAAGGGTGCGCCAGCTAGCGTTGGGCTGCGAAAGCAGCTGAGTTAAATCGACACACGACGCGTATGAAAATACGTGGAAGTGTGGTGAGCTAAAGCTTTATTTTTCCCCATCCGCCGGAGGATGAAAAAAAAAAAAAAAAAGCCACGCTCTCAGCCCTCGCCCACCCCGACCACCAATCCCTGCCCCCTCCCTCCCCCCACCGGTCAATATGGTGAGGCACCCACGAGACAGCTACATAGTAATACCCATCGCCGTCTCTGGAGTGGCCACGCCAGAAAACAAAGTAACTCATTGGCGCTGTCATCCATAAGCAAGAAAGTAGGCACAAGGTGCCGAAGTCCGTCTTGCGAGCGGTTCTTGGAAGGATGAAGTTCACCCTTCATGCCACTCGCCGAACACCTCACGGCGCTTCGCGCTTGGTGCAAGCAATGTCTGCCTGGATGATGAAAACCCGACGTGCTCCGTCCCGGCATAGTAAGGATGCGAGGGTCTATGGTCGTACGACTACGGCCAAGCACAAACTGATTACCCCCCCCCACCCCCCCGGTCCCTAGACCCGCCCTTCTGCTGCCTGGTCGGTGAAAACCCAGAGTGCTCCGTCCCCGCAATGTAAGGATGTGAGGGTCAACGGTCTAAAGACTACGGCTATGCATGGAATGAGTAGCCCCCACCACCACCACGATGGACATACCGTCTCTTCCTCAGCAGAGCGAACGACACCATAGGTGGCCCACGCGACAGCAAACACCACGCTCGCCCCCAGCACAGCCCTGAACTGCAAGTACAGGTTGAGCTTCGCCGTCTGCCTTCGTGCGCGCAAGTGCTGAATAACTCCGAAAATAGACTAAGAGGCGTTTTCAGATAGGCGATAGGGGCGGGGGGGGGCGGATATCGGGAAAATATATAATTAACATTGAGAGGGAGGGAGCGGAGGGGGGGAGGGAAGTGCAGGTGCAAGTTTTGCTTTGCCGTTTGCCTTCGTGCACGCAAGTGGTAAATACCACCGAAAAAAGGCTCCAAATCGTGTCCAGCGTAGGGGGTATGGGATAGGGGGGGGGGAGGTGGTATAAGCAACATTGAACGGGGAGGGGAACGGGGGGAGGGGGTGGGGGGGGGAGGGGGGGGGGGGGCAGTACTGGTCAAGTTTAGAAGTTTAGATTCTGTTTTCGTGCGCGCAAGTGCCGAACAACACCAGAAATAGCCTGCCAGGCAGGGAGGGTGGGAGGATTACCGGGAAATGTAATGAGAAATATCGAGGCAGGAGCGGAGGAAGAACCGTATGGTTCACGAAAACTATACCAGTTACCAGTATATTCTAACTTCCAGCATCTGAAAAAAATAGGGCTGAAAGCCATCAAGATGGACAAGTTGATTAAGACCGTTAAGACTGAAACCAGGCTATTTTTACGAATAATCTATGCTTCAACTGTCAGCACCTGTAGAATCCACATGTAGAAAGCCACCATGATGGTCGAGTTCACGAACACCAATATCGCTGCGGCATTAACGCCTGCCCTAGTCGCGAACTCCCTGTCCCCCGTGCCAGAACCGTTACTGAGGGCCACCCAAAGCTGCGGGCCAATAGAAAAAAGGCATGAGTAGTGGGGGGCGGGGGGTGAGAGGGTGTTCTGAGTAGAGGTAGGGGTGAGGGTGGGACGGGGGGGGGGTGACATGGGGGAAGAAGGGTTGCTTCGGCCATGCATACTCATGAGCACATTGCACGATAATGAGAACAGAAGGGGTCCACCAACAAGGCGGTCTGAGTAAGGCGGGTATCCCTATATAAGGCGATCAAATTGCCAGGCGCGACTGGGGAAGTGCACTCATTACCTGGAATGAATAAGGCAGCTTTCCCCAACAAGGCGGTCACATTGCTCTGGCACATCCCCGGCCTATTGGGGGAACCCTACCGTACATGATTACACCCCCTGCTACTAACGGACACCCAAAACTGCAGGCCAATAGAAATAGGGATGTGTGGTGGGTGCGCACGACGATGAGGATAGGGGCGGAGATGGGCGTGGGGGTGGGGGGATGGAGGTGGAGGTGGAGGCGATGGTTGAATTGGGGGTGGTGGTGGGAGTGAGGGTGAAGGTTGGGGAGGGGCGAAAAAAAAAAGCTCAGAACCGCCCCTTAACGCCCTTAGAACTACTGGAAACCCGTTTTTTGGGGCAAATTCCTTGGAATTGGTATAAGGGATTTTGGGGCTCTAAAGGGGTTAACCCTTTCAAAAGCTGCGTCCACGTTCAGGGAACCAGCTACTTGGACTTATGTGTAGACTGATTTTTGTAGTAGTACACAGGTTGGACACCCCTCGTAACAAACACGGGAAACCCGCTCGATGGCTCACCGTGGAGGAGATAAAAGTATTCGAGCGAGAGCGCCATGCCCTCGTGAACGCCCCCGCCGAGGAAGGGCCGGACCACGCCCTCGCCCATGCACACCATCACAATAACCTTCCCAAACACGCTCTAAACCGTCTATCCGACCCGTCCAACCCCCTCTAAACCTCTCCAGTACCCCTATCTTACCACCTCACCACCTTCCGAACATTTTAGGGCATTTCACGGGTCGTGACCCGACCCGGCCATCATTCTAGGAGGTGTTTCAAATCTCGCGGGTCCGGACGGGCTACCCTGACTCGGCCTGACCCCTTCACCACCCTCCAAAGTTTTCTCCAACTTCTGCGAAATCGCCTTCCAAATGTAAACAGTGCCCTCAGCTCACCGCGGAGGACACAAGATATTCGAGCGCGAGCCCCATGATCTAGTGCACGCTTGGCTGAGGGAGGGCCACGCCACGCCGTCGGCCATGCACACCATAATAAAAACCGCCTGCCATACCCCCCGCAACTACTCCAAGCCACCCTCGAAACCGCCTTCCCGGCCCTTCAAACTCCAAGAACCTCCCAACTCCCTCAGAACCGTCCATAGCCCCTTCAGAACCCCTGCCACAATTTTCGGGGAAAACTACTTGGAGCTAGTGTGGGCTCATTCTTGCAGAGGTAAAAGGGTTAAACACCCCTCCACAATCAGCAAAGACCTCTCCAAACCGCCTTCCCAACCCCCTCCAAACCCAATCCAAAACCTTAACAAAGAAAATCCCCTCAAAAACAGCCCTGCAAACACTCCTCCAAACTCTCAAAATCCCCCTCTTGACTACCAAAAAAATACCAGTCCCCCTTCCAAACGGCGTTTCAAACACCCTTCCAAACCCTTCAACACCCCCCCCGTCCATGCTGCGCTCGTTGGCTTACCGCGGAAGAGATGAAGTACACGAGCGCGAGCCCCATGATCTTGTGAACGTCCCGGCCAAGGGAGGGCCTGACTACACCGTAACCCATGCACACCATGAGCACGAGGGAGAGGGACAGCGCTCGCTTCGCCGCGCCGAAGAGAATGGCAAAAGACTGGGCCCCAGTGGAGCGCGTCCCCTCGATGTTCCAGTCCCTGCTCCCCGAGAAAATAATACAAAAACCACCAACGGAAAAAAAATAATAAGACAAAAAAACGAGCGAAACGAAGACGTAGAACTCGCGATTCACCGCGCGCAGCCAACTGTACCACACTGTAACACACTGTAATACACTGTAATACATTGTAGCACCAAGCCGACTAATAACTACCAGCTAGTCGGCGACTTGCTACTAGCATGGCGCGCCAACTCACAGCTCTACAAAAGGGTTACAAACGCGCTCGGCAATCTGACCTGTAGTCGAAGTACTGCGCTCCGGTCTCGATCATTCCCAGCAACAGCACAAGCGAGGCCCACATCTGGACGCCGAGGAGATCCTGCCAAGAACGAAGTATACAATCGAAAAAAAAACAGACCGAAAACAAAAAACGGGCCAGACGGAAACTTGGGTACGGGTTATCACATTTACTTCGAAAGTATATTCATGTCAAACAGCAACGGTTGGAATTTGGATAGCGGGGGGGGGGGGGCAGCGGCAGATTGCCATACCCACCACCATCAACATCACCAAGACCGTAAATATCATCGTGTCCACTACCACCACCGTCATCGCCATCGCCATCGCCATCGCCATCGCCACCACCCCAAACTACCAACAACCACCACCACCGCCGCGAGCTTCGAGGCATTCGTGATATCTTGTCTTGAAGTATGTCATGCAGAGAAGCATCTACATCCTCACCAACGCCACCTGCACCACCACCGTCAACCCCCACAGCCAGCACCACCCGACATCACCCCATGCTTCACAGCGTCCGCGATATCCTGCAGAATACCATTACACCATCACAACACTACCACCACCAGCGATCACCACCAACACCGTCACTAACCACCACCACCACCACCAAAACCACCACCACCCACCACCACCACCCACCACCACCACCACCAACACTAACACCACCCCACCTTAATGTAAATCATGCAAAGCACCATCCAAACAATCCCCATGGCGAGGTAAAAGATGGCCAGCACGAAGAAAAACGGAAGGTCGCCGTAAGCTTCTCCAGGCAGGTAACCTACAAAAAAACGAACAAAACAGGAACAAAAACAAACCTTGAGTAAAAAAAAATCGCCAAAAAAATTGAACAGCACCCACGTTTTCGGGACAAACCACTCGGAAATAATGTGTAAAGCAAATTTCGCCGTGGTAACAGGCTTAAATGCCTTGACAACTGGAAACCCGTTTTGGGAGCAAACTACTTGGAATTAGTGTATGGAGGGGTTTGGGGGCTCTAAAGGGGTTAAGGGGGCTAGTCAGTGTCGAGAAGCGGTGTGTGATCAAGTTCGCCCCGAGCAAGGTAGGTAACTCACAAAACACGAAGAAACAAGTGAGCTATAAATCGTCATCCCAGCTAGCGCCGGATTGCGAAGGCAATTGAGTTAAATCGAGACACGACGCGTATGACAATACGTGGAAGGCTTTATTTTTATTTTTCCCCATCCGCCGGAGGACAAAGAGAACAAAAAAAAACTCAAAACGAAAAAAATAAAATAAAAATAA
The DNA here is from genome assembly GCA_012845835.1 of Undaria pinnatifida. NCBI lineage: Eukaryota > Phaeophyceae > Laminariales > Alariaceae > Undaria > Undaria pinnatifida. The sequence goes on along the minus strand of JABAKD010000025.1, from coordinate 7,398,185 downwards.
AAACAAATCGACCTTTCGCCAACAATCCCTTCCGAGCTAGCCGTACCGACGTGTCGGGGACAAAGTACTAATAATTGGTGTGGGGCAACGTTTTGCAGTGGTGCAAGGGATTACGCACTTACAACGTGAAACCTGTTTTTCGGGACTAAACACTTGGGATTAATATAGGGGGGGTTCGGGTTTCGGGGCTCAAAAGGGGGCTAAGGGGGACCAGCGGAATGTCCAGCAAACTTAAACGACAATGGTAAGCGTCGCCAGGCAGGTAATACGTAACCCAAAAAAAAATAATTAGAAACATAACCATGCGAAACGTAGGATACAGTATATGTCTCTCTATAGAGCGGGGTGAGTAGTGCCGATTTCCGCTTTAGTGCCTGTGAAGTCACTTGGCACAGATGGGAACAACGAGGAGTGTCAGTATGCGGAGTAGTGCCGGTTGCCGCTATAGTGCGCGGTATTCCCAGTTGGCACATACCTGCACCAAAACGGCGACCGGCCCCACTACTACTGTGCGAAGAAAAAGGTAAAACGAACACAAAAGTAGTAGTGCGAGAAGCATAAGGATGAAATGGTAAACGAATTTCCACATCGGACGGTGACGACAACAACAAAAAAAATGATATCATGCAGTGAACGCGGGGGGGGGAGTAGTCAGTGAAACTATACATATAAATTCAGAGGTATATATAAATTCAGAGGTGCATCATGCCCGGTACGGTATGGGCTACCACTACCGAATATACTCAAACATTGGGTTGGGTTGGGCCGGGTCCTTGACGTCGGGATTCTGGCCGTACAAAACGCACGGAAAAGAAAAAAAACGGTACGAATACACTCAAAGATCGGGTCGGGTCGGGTCGGGTCGAGTTTTGCTTGACGTGGGGGTTCTCGCTGTACGCGAAGCACAAAAAAACAACAGCATGCTACCTCCCCCCGCCCCAGTATCTCGCCTGATCGGTGAAACCCCGAGGTGCTCCGTCTCGGCATTGTAAGGGCGCGAGGGTGTACGGTGGCAAGATCAACAGTACATCGCTCCCTGCCCCCCGCCCTCTCCCCGCTTTTGCGGCCGACACCACCAGGTCGTGTCCGGCACATCTTCTCTAGGAAAGGTTACGCGACACGGGCTGTGGAAGCTTTTCTTGCCGTGCGTCTTGCTAAACAGAAGGGACAAAAAAACAAACCCAGCATATTATACATAAAATACGAACAGTTGTATTGTTTATATACGTTTCAAGTTCATCACCGTAGGGATTCTTCCACTCGCTGTGCCCGCTGATGACGATCGCTCCATTGTTGGGATCGCAGTTTCCCATGAGCACCACGTACATGCCCGTCTCGAACACCTACAAAAACGAAAAACCGTAAACATTGCGGCACACTCGTAAACCATCGCGTCCAGCGCAGTACAGTGGGTACCCCGGTTGAAGAGCGCCCCGTGACAGGCCGGAACAACCGCTCTTAACTACGCATTGCTCATATCTGTAGTGAAAAACATATACCTGGTAGATTTTAGTATAGGCGGGACATGCCGATTACGCCTCTTCCAAGTCCCGAATGCTCTGGTCCTGGGCGCTCTTCAATCGGATACCCCGCTGTACGCATAGCGCCAAATACCCCGGTCCAATCAAACACACATATCGAAGCACCAAACGTCCAGTCCAACTTCATACGCATAGCGTCAAGTATCAAGACTGACACGATACGCATGGCGACAATATCACCACCCAGACGAAGGCGCATACCGTGGTGAGGAGGGGGGAGAAGGCCCTGGTTATGTGACACCGGATCTGCGTTACGACTAGGGAGAGAGAAGGACAACTAAAAGTGCGAGTATAACAGATGGGAAGACAAAAACATGAAGAAAAAAAAAAAAAAAGCGCCATCAACAAACTCACCAACACCACCAACAAAACCAACAGCAACAGCAACAGCAACAGCGACAACACGACTGACACCACCAGCACCAGCACCACGACGACGACCAGGACTCCCACTACCAACACTATCACCACCAATACAGACACCCACCACGACACCAACACCAACAATACCATTACCACCATCCCCAACGACACCAACAGCAACACCAACACCCCAAACACGACCAACATCACCACCACATCGCACCATCACTACCTCCACAAACCATCGCTAACACGACCATCACCACCACCACCACCACCCCACTGCCACCGCTAACACCACAACACCTATACAGACACCCACCACGACACCAATATCAACGCTATCACCAACGACACCAACACCAACGCTATCACTAACGACACCAACACCAACGCTATCACCAACGACGCAACACCAACACCAACGGTAACATTGCCCATCGTGTTCTCACCCTGAAGACATCTTGGTGGTCCAGCCCCGTCTGGACACCCGGTGGAAGCTCCACCCTGCGATGCCACATTATCGCCGAGGCGACTTAACCCACGAGGAACACAAACAGATAAACCAAACAAAAAAAAAACGAGAGATTACTCGCAGAAGTTTACGATGCAATATACACGGTTAAACGAAACAAAAAAAAAACGAGAGATTACTCGTACAAGTCGTCGACGTAATACGGGGATTGTTGGTAAACAAAAAGGATGGCATGTGTGAAGTCTCAAGCACGTGGTTTACTGTAAACCCCCCTGAAAGTACGCGGTTGCTGCTCCGCCCCGCAAATGCCACATTATTGCCGAGGCGGCTTCACCCAGGCAGAACATAAACGCGGACAGACGAAAAAAAAAACACACACACACATAGTTGAGCAAGTAGGCCTCGTGTAACCTCCTCTTTGTTGCCGTCCGATTCGGGACGATTACACCACTGGATCCCTCTACAGTACCGGTTTTCCGCTACAGTGCCGGTTGAGTAGTACCGGTTGCTCGCCACAGTGCCTGTGAAATCGTTTGGCACACATACGAACAACGAGTGGTGGCAGCGTGCGGAGTAGTGCCAGCTGCCGCCATAGTGCCGGTATTTCCCTCTATAGTGCACATACCGGCACTATGGAGGGAGCGCCACTGCTGTAGTTCCAGCGTGGTATCATTAATGTGTAACTCTTTAGGGTCCCGTGTATAGCCACAACAACAAAAACGACGATTGCGCTCTTGTTAAGCGTACACCAATAGCGTGAGCGCCTAGGGCAGTACGCGCAGGACAATGCGCCGCCCGTCTCGTACGAGGTGCGAGTCTTCGCGTTGGTGTCGTACGGATACAGACACCAACTGTATCATCGCCAACCAGCAGCGGCTGACGTCGCAATCGTCAATTTTCGCCAATTTCCCGCTCTCAAACGTTGAAGGGGTTAACGTTTAGCCCCTTCGGGAAGCATGGCTCATACACCCCCCTAGCAGTGTACCAGGTATACAAGCCACGCACTCCTACTCAATATTCTAATGATATACTCCTCCGACGGATGGGGAAAAATAAACCTCAAGCTCACCACACTTGCACGTATTTTCATACACGTCGGGTGTCAATGTAACTCAATTGCATACTCGCAATCCAGCGCTAGCTGGCGTGCCCTTCAGTTCCCGCGGTAGCGACAGCGCGAGCTGTCCCTACCGGCGGTCCCCGATATACCTGGTACTGCCTTGTATCAGGTGCTGTTGGTACAACGGTAGGCGACCCTTCGATGAAGGAGACGTTGCGCGATGTCTCGGGGATGTGTATCAAAATTCGGGGCATTGAAGTAAAGCGCGCCAAGGCAGCTGGAGCAATCGAACTAAGTCCAGGACAGTACACACTTTCGGTACTTAAGCGTACGCGCAAGCTATGGCCTCACCACAGGCGGAAGAATGGGAAGTAGCCATGCCCAAGGAGTTCAATAGTCTAACCCGACCAGAGGCCTAAGCCGTAACCTAGCCCCAAAGTCACAGGGGGCGGGATCAGGGTGTGTACACAAAACATAACACTTTGGGTACCCTGGGGTGCACGGCTTACATACACCCCTACAAGTGTATACAATTTCTCAGGTTTCGAGTTGGCGGGCTATACGTCGCGACGCACGCTACGATAAGGCTGCACCACTGCTGTTCCGAGACCCCTTCCTTAACCCCTTTGGGACTTGGGACACAAAAAAAAAATGGCCGGAAAAAAACTCCCGATAAATTACAGCATCAGCCACATGACGCAACCCGAGCTACTGGTGCAAGTGGAAGAGGTGTTCGTACTGCAACGCAGAAAAGAAGCTGTGAGGCGAAAAAGCGTGAGGCATGGCGAAAACTCGGATTGTTGTCTCAAGCTTTCGCTAGGCGCATGATTAGATCGCGCTCGTCGCTCTTAGGTCTGTACGCATGGACCCCAAAAGGCCCGACAACTCGTCCTTCTACTACTGTAATTCCTAGCAATTTGTCCCCCGAAACAGGTTTACAGTTATAAAAGGCGTGAAGCCATTTAGAATTTCGCCTTGCCCACCAGCTAGAAAATAAAAGTAACACACACACCAGGAAGTAGAAGCTGTCCGGCCTGGTCCTGCACACAGGCCTTCGTGTCCAGCGCCGCCTGGTCGCAGCAGTAGTAGCGCGTGTCGTTGATAGTGACTCCCACGTGCCCGAAACTGCTCCGGAAGAGTAGCGCAGTAGACGGCGGCAAAAGCCCACAGGCAAACAACAACAGGGAACAGTTCGTACATGCTAGTCAGCAGCCAAAATACATAATCAGTGCCACGTAGCGACCGATGCTACCATGGAGGTATCACTTTTCGAGAAGAAAACTATGTTTCTGAACGACAGGGCTCCTTGACCCCAAATTGGCCGAAAAAAAAAGCATCATTTTTTTCCAATAATTATTTTGGTACACCTAGGCCATGGGGTTGGTTCATCTGCTTTCACGTTTAGTTTTGTGAAGATGAGTGCTTGTATGAGGGAGATAGATGCATACCTCCTCAAGCGAGGAGCCTCACGAACGAATGGGCACCTCTGCCGTAGCAAGGGTCTAGCTAGCCCGAATACCACATCAGTACCAGGGGACTTGGCCAAGGCAAGAAGGCCACGGAAGACGGCAAGTGACTAGCTTTGTGCGTAGATGGTCCGCTTCTGGGCATGAGGAGCCGGGGTTTGAATCCCAGCATCGTCATGGTATCATTGTTCGATTAGGGCTCCAAGGTTATCGATCTACCCGCAATTTCCGTGGCGAGGGGAGAGCGTAGGAGAAGTGGTCTCATGATAGACTACGTATGACTACGTATACAACCAACCAAAAACGTTAATCTCGTGGTCAGTAGCCACCAAATAAAGCATACCATACCATATCATACCGTACCATACCATACCATACCACACCATATCATACGATGCCATCCCATACCGCACCATACCATACCGAACCATACCATGTCATACCGTACCATGCCACACGATACTGTACGATACTATACGATACCACACCATACCGAACCATACCGTACCATATTGAACCATAACACACCAAACCATACCATAAATTACCATAGCGCATCGTACAATACCATACCAAACAATACCATACCATACCAAAATCGACCTTACCTCTTCTGCTCAAAAATGGCGATTTCGACGTGTCCCGTTTTGGCGGGACACGAGCTATAGCCCCCGTCAGACGTTTCCGGGCACATGCCCATGCCGTCCTGGTACAAAAGACGACACACCACAGCATCAAAAATGAAAACATGTCAGAAAAAAACAAACAGAAACACACACACACAGAAACACAACGCCCTATTATCGTACAAGTACTGGTGTTAGTCACGCAAAAACACAAACCCCGCATGATAGTGGTCCCGCAATAAGTCGTCGGTGTGCGACATCCCTATTAACCGCCTTACTGGGAGCAATCGCCTTGTTCGCTGATAGGGCGGATGGCGCGTTTGACGGTATTGGTTTTGTTACAGGCGGAGGGTGTCCGTACAGATTTGGAGGCCTCAACTTCCCTCAAAAGGCCGGTTGACCGGTCTATTGAGGGACCAGTCGTCAATAAGAGGGTCACTGCCTTGTTGCGGATTTCCGTCGTGCAAGGTCATTTTGACCGCCTTATTTAGGGATATCGCCGTTTTTACCCCGATTTAAGCGCTTGGAATAAGAGCGTTCGGGACTTGAGAGCGGTCAAATCGACATGTCCCGCCTATACTAAAAGCTATATATTTCCCACTACAGATGAGAGCAATGTGTAGCTAAGAGCGCTTGTTTCGGCTTGTCACGAGGCGCTCTTAAACCGGCGTCTCCACCGTATCGCCTCACTCGGGGACCACTACTACTCTGTACCCATAAATGCAAATACAGAACGATGCGGCTTCAGTGGAGCGTCACAGCGGCAAAAGGAGGAGAGGAGTGGGGGTGTCCCGACTACGTACCGCTACCACCTGGCATCTTAACAAAACAGTAAGAACAGCGTTAGAATCAACAGCATTAGCGTATTACTCAAACTGAGCAACACCATCAAATCATGCAACAGCATCGACACAACAACACTAACAACAACAATTTTTCAACCTGCAATGTGTCGAAGTTGAGCTCCGTCGGTCGGATCAAGCTTTCCTCCACCGCCAGCCCCTACCTTCATTAATAGGAAACCCTTTCAACTCCCCCTCCCGCTTCCCCCTATCAATGCTTCAATAACAACTAAACCCTCCAGCAGCAGTACATCAACATAAAACCACAAGTACCACTAGAGTACACACAAAAATCGACCGTCTCTTCTCACCGCTTCGAAGTTGAGCTCATTGAGTCAGATCAAACTCTCCCCATCCCCGCTGCTAGTACCTATTTCTGGGAACCCCTTTTTATGCCCCCCCCCCCCCCCCCCCCCCCCTCCCCCTGTCCCCTTCTAACAACGCCCCAACAAGTACACCTTCCAACAGAACCACCCCTATACACTAGCGCAGCCACTAGCGCATACAAACCGCCTCCGTCGCGTCTCACCGCCTCGAGCTTGAGATCAGTTAGCCCATGCGACGGACCCTCCACCCCACCTCCCTCCGCTATCAACCCCTCAACAATTTCAAGACCCCTAACAACCAGCACTTCCCCAAAAGACAGTTACTATGATCTCTATCAAAAGGGCGGCCATGACTACAGTACATACAAAAAAGGTGTTTGTTCCTTCTCACCGCCGCGAACTTGAGACGTAAGTCGTATGAAGCTCTTCCCCCCCCACCGCCAGCCTTTTAGAAAACCCTTTCCTATATCCCCCACACTATCAATGCCGAAAAAACACAACAACCCTCCAACAGCAAGAGTACCCTTATATAACAGCAGGCATAAAACGCCATCCGCTAATCGCCTCGAACTTAAGTCAGTCCGTGTGGCGGTGATCCCCCTCCCCTCCCCATATCAACGCCTCAAACACAGCAAAACCCCCTTCCCAACGGTAGTACCAATATGCAAAAGCGCAGCCACCACTACAGTGCTTACACAAGTCTCATCAACTCGAACTGTACCTCAGTGAGTAGCGACAGCCCCCCCCGTTCCCCGATGCCAGCCCCCATAAGAAACCCGTTATTATCCCCCGCCCCTACTAACGCAGCGAAAACTACAAACCCCCAGATGCACACCAATACAAAAGCGCACGCACCACTTCTATAGCAAAATGTGGTAGCTCCATCTCATCGCCTCGAACTTGAGCTCAGCGAGTCGGACCAAGCCCTCCCGATCCCCCGCCGGTTCCAATATCTAGGGAACCCTTTCGTATGCCCTTCCCCCATATTATTAGCAACGCTGACTACGGCCATGCACAAACTGAGTACACCCTCCCTAGCAATGCCTCCAACCACAAAAAAAAACGGCAACAACCCTATGCAAATGCGCACTCACCGCCTCGAACTTGAGCTCGGTGAGTCGGATCAAGCTCTCCCCATCCCCACCGCCAGCCCCTACCTCCAGGAAACCCTTTCCTGGAGCGAACATTCCCGTCTCGCGGTAGATAAGGTGGGCGAACTGCTCCGGCGCACACAGAAAAAGGGAAGAAGTCAGCATGTCGAAGAGAGATAAAGCAAAAACATGCAACTGCATATAATATCATACAAGGCTACAACGCACATATTAGAGCCACACACCAAGCTTTTTCGTAGCAGTTGTCACAGCAGTGGTCGTATTGATGGGAACATGCACGTGGCACCTGCCGTAGCTGTAGCAGCATTAACAGCAACAGCCGCACTGTTGGTTTACTGTTAGTGGTGCAGTAGAAACAGCAGCAGTACTATTAATAGTCCGCTTGAGCTGTGAGATCGAATTTTTCATCGAAGCTCAGCTTTGCAAGCTGCGTGTGATACTTCAATCCCGTTAAAGCAGCAGTGGTAGTAGCAGCAGCATCCCAGCTCGCAGATAATTCCACTTACCCTCCGCGGCGCAGTGCACAAGCTTTATCCTCACTGTTTCGTAAGGCCGCGAATTTCAACGTCATCTTCGGAACCTCAATCACCAATGACGTATAACAGCGTAATATTGTTTGGTACGGCTGCGCATCGGAGCCAAGGTCTCACACCTCCGACCTAAAGGCACGAGCTCTGAGGTCAAAAACTACGAGACAAGAGATACACAATGAAAATACGGCACGGTGATTCAGCCTTTGGCCATGCAGTGAACCAGCAACGAATAAGATGCAAACTAGCCAGGATACCAGACAAATTTCACTTGAAACAAGAAGGCAAAAAGGAAAAAAAAGAAAACGTGATGTGGCATAAACGTCGTAGTCCTGTTGACCCTGGCATTAGCAGGGGAGTCACCGACCTGTATCCTTCACGAGGGTACACACCCCGTAACACGCGCGATCGAAGTATCACACGCAGCTTGCAAAGCTGAGTTTCGATCAGAAACCTTTTTGGTTGATCTCACAGCTCGACTGTATTTTTCCATTTGTTACACAGATGAGCTGAAGTTTTCAAATTCTTATAAAATAGATAGTGTCGTTTTGTGTGGTGGCAGGTAGAATTGTAGTTCTGGTTGTCACTACCAGAGAGAGGCCGTGGACGTAATGAGGTTTAAGCGCCGGAGGGGAGGCCGGCATGTACGGATGCTGGAACGGGGCTGTGTGCGGGTCAGCCCCGAGGAGTTTCCCCTGCCCCCCCCCCTTCTCCATTCGTCGAGCAACGGGTGGCAAATACCGGGTAATTACCAGGGCTTTTCACGAGTCATGACCCGACCCGCGGGTTGGGTCAACGGCGTTTCAAAATCTCGCGGGTCGAGTCGGGTCGGGTCAAGAGGTTTTCAAAATCTCGCGAGTCGGGTCGGGTTATGACCCGCGAGATACGGGTCACTCGCGGGTCAAGCCATCGTCCGCGAGTTGTTTTCGGCTGACCCGCGGGTCAAACCCGCGGATCTGGCCCGCGGATGCGCCTTTTTCAAACTTACAGATGAGGGCCATTGCATTGCAGGCGCCCCGCGGGTCCGACCCGCGGATCCGTAAATCATACAAAATTTACCGCTTCCTGCCTCTCTCGTGTCGATGCTCCGACCTATGTCATCACGGCGAGTAGAACAATCACCAGGCAGTACTCCTAGCTACTCGCACCAAGGCATACGGTGTGACGCGAATCTCGTGCCGGCTGAAGCCGTAACAATAGCAATAGTACGGCCATACCAGTACGAAATGTGACCAAACCTAAAAAGGGAAGGGCAGTCGTCGGAAGCAGCAGCAGCAGCAGCAGCAAGCAGCATCAGCAGACCCCGGACTCTCGCGGACCGTAGCCCCTGCTGACAGATCCACCGCCCCAGTTGTGGGCTTGCTGCCGGAGGCGGCTCAGCTAGGATGCTTGCCGGGGCTGGAGACTGCGTAGATGAAAGATAGATACAGTAGTAGATATAGTAGTGGTAGCTAGTTCGAGAATCATCATACCATTATGAAATGTGACCAAACAAACGAAAAAAAAGCGAGAGCAGGCGTCGTCAAAGCAGCAGCAGCAGCAGCAGCAGCAGCAGCGCAGCAGCAGCACTCTGGTAGCAGCAGCACTCTGGCAGCAGCAAGCACCAGCAGCAGACAACGCATCTTCGCGGATTGCAGCCCCTGTTCACAGATCCACCGCCCCAGTTGTGGGCTTGTTGCCGGAGGCGGCTCAGCTAGGTTGCTTGCCGGGGCCCGAGACTGCATAGATAACTAGTGCGCTCGTCGGGTCGCTCGTCGGGTCGACCCGGTGGTCTAGCGCTACGGGCGTGGCTATTTGTCCATGCGTGTGGCTTCCGGTTTCTTTCTGATTTTTTGCGCGCATACCACAAAATAAATGCTGCTGCAAACAATACCGGCAGAAAGAACCATATAACACGACATCCTGGGAAAAGTACGAGGGACCAAGGACCAACAAATCGACCGACGTAATCGACCGACGTATACTTGTAGATGTACAAGTAGATGCTTTGACCCGTGACTTTTCGACTTTGACACGTGAGAAATGTCATGGGCCACGTCGCCCTGACCCGCATGAAACCCGCGTCTCGCGGGTCACCCGGATTGAGGCGGGTCGGGTCGGGTCGGGTCGGGTCGGGTCGGGTCGGGTCGGGTCCGTTCGGGTCAAGACGGCTCGAAGTTCTGGCGGGTCGGGTCGGGTCGGGTCGGGTCGGGTCAAGACGTCTCGAAATCTCACGGGTCGGATCGGGTCAGCTGACCCGACCCGACCCGACCCGCGAGATTTGACCCGGCCCGTGAAAAGCCGTGGTAATTCGAGTAATTGGCACAAATCGAAAGCAAGGCACAAACGTATCCAACGCGCAATCGCTGGAGACATAGACTGCTGTAATGTAATGAATCTGATGGTATTATCCTATTAATGTCATGTGGACTACAGTAGACAACCAACCACCCTTATAGACGCAGGTATGAGAGTGGCAGCTCCCTCCCGGACTGCAGCGAGGTTAAGAGCCGGCAGATGCAATGGAGCCGGTAAACTGGGAGCATGGATTGCTTTCATCGTGGATCACGGTTGCGTTGATCCCCACCGCAAGCGTACTGGTATGGTAGCAACGATGGAGTCGTGCGTATGACTGTGACTTCATGACTTGCATATAAAAGCAGTACATTTCATTTCATCGGTACTTATCCCGTGATGCCCGCAGTAGTACACTTGTGCATAGCGCTGGTGCAAGACCGTGCGCCGGAACGAGAAAGCAATTACCGGATCCCCCTTGGACGCTTTGGATATCTCCTTACCTCGAGTTCCATGTCGTTGTAGGGGAATATCTCCGCCGAGGACGTGGGCACCCAGGAGAGCAAGCCTAAGGCAGCCGTCCATGCGAGAGCGCTCAGCGTGCGGATGTTCCGATGTTTGTTCTTGGGGTGCTGAGGGTTTGTTCCGCAAGCATTGCCTCCGCCGCCGCCGTCACGGCCGCCTCCACTTGAAGCGCGATCTACAGCAGCAGTCATGTTTCTGGCTGGGTATGCCTTGCTCCGCGCTCGTGCAACACCAGCACCTCGTTCGCAAGGGCAAAAGGCCGCAGCTGATGCTGTGTTCCGGCGGGCGATACGGGGATGAAAGGAATGTACCCCCTACTTAGAAAGGCATTTCAATGTTTGTACAGATCGGTTTCATATGGTTTGAGTTTTGAGTCAAAAGAGCTTTAAATTTTTGCTTGCTGCAGAAGTGCACTACATCGCTGGACTTGACACACTGCGAAGCTCCACCCCCTTGGCATTGATCTGCCCCCGTGCGAAAAAACGACCGCAGCTGAAGCGCGACTTTTGTACGCGTCGGAGGAGCACCTCATCCTTCAGGCCGAAGGGCAAGACCAACAAAGCCAGCTACGTACCTGGGATACCACCCCTCCTCCCCGACCAGCACCAGCATGATGATTTCCGTTGCCACAGCGAAGCTATGCAAATCCCCCCTTCTCCTCTTCCTGCTGTTGCTACTCCGAGAGAAGGTGGGCGCTCTGCCTTGCGACCCCAACTCGTATGCCGCGTGCTGGGTGCACAACAGCAATGCTCGAGGGATGATGGTCGGATCGGCTTCCAGAACGTTGCGCTTGAGCGGCAGAGGTAGCACAGCAGCATGGCAACCTCGCCGGCGAGAGCGAGGACCGGTGCGCCGCGGGACGACGCGAGCTGTGAGCACGATGGTGGTGGGCAGCAGTGCTGCAACGAAGGCTAGGAGGAAGGAGAACGTGCCAGGGTGAGCGGGCGTGCCGCTGGTTTGCTGGATGTTTGTGTCTGCCCGTTTTGATGTTGATTGTTGAAGTACAGCAGAACACTCACACGTTTACAAGTAGACGGTTTTCTGGTACCGTACACGGTAAGCCGAAAGTCCTGTGGCGGTACTCGTTGCTACATAGGCATCGTTAACGCGATATGGCGTCGCGATATCGGGTGCTGCAGCCTCTGCAGCCCCTCGTTCACGATATAAGGGTAGCACATACCGACTTGGCGACTTATGGTAACCGGTTACATCATGGGGAGAAGAAAGCGATACTCGCAGTATAAGATAATATAGGCGGTGTCGGGCATATCATTGGCCCAGAGTAATGGGGTGCTGCGTTCATTGTTTCCCTGGCGGCGAGTTTGGTGTCCGGCGGCAGTAAACCCCCCGCAAACGCCGGGTCGAAGGATCAGATCAAAACAGTCTACAACCCCCCCTCCCCTCCGCCCTTCCCGACTGTTCCGAAAGCACATTGCTGCTGCAGGTGCTGCTGCTGTATCTAGGAACCTGTTCGTCGACGAGTCATTCTTGTGAGAGAGGACCCGTCGTGTGTATACCTGGTACCAGGGACACTCCATCGCGGAGGGTACAAAGCGATGTCTTCTACCAGCTTTCACCCCTCGCCCCCCGCCCACACCTACCCCCTCCCAATCCCCCCCCCTTACCCCATCCCCACCCACCCCCCTCCCCGCCCCCCCCGTTGGCCCCACCTTCCTTGCCCCCTACCTCCCCCCCCTACCTTCGCCCCCCCCCCCCCTTCTCCGTGGTTGGTGAAAACCCGACGTGCTCCATCTTGGCATAGTGGGGATGCGAGGGTCTATGGTCATACGACTACGGCCATGCACAAACTGAGCACCCCCCCCCCCCCCCTTCCCCCCTTCCCCCGCCCTCTTCACCGTGTCCTTCCCCGGGTATTTCGCTGTCACATGATACATGACAATTTCAATATTTTGTATTAGCGTGTTTGCCATCGGCCAAAATTGAGTGTGAAGCACGACCTTCAACGTCGATCGATCATATTAATGTTAACCCATTCCCAGAGAGTAGCAGAAAACCAACGGATAACCTTTGCAATAATGTTTTGTCTAGAAATGAGCGCTTTTTGTTGCTGCTGCTGTAGGAACCTGTTCGTGGACGAGTCGTGCATCGACTGCGACACCTGCCGCTGGATGCAGGGGGACACGTTCGTCAGCCTGGGAGGGAAGTCCGCCGTCGCGCGGCAGCCGACGTCGGACGTGAGAGGACAAATAACTTTGAAGCAAAAATTATGCGTAGGAATAATACTATAAAAATTAAAATACACTCCAGCTGTGAGATCGAATATTTTGTCACTCATCTTTGCAAGCTGTGTGTGATACTCCGATCGCGCGTATTACGGGTTGTGTGTCCTCATCAAGGATATAGGTCGGTGACTCCCCGTGCAACTACAGTGTAGCTATGAGGGTCAACAGGGTGATGTTAGGCAGTCTGTGCGCGGGACTATAAAGCCCGTTTCTGAGGGGGACCAAATCTGACAGCTGTTGAAGGAAATGCAACAGTTTATCAAGTGAATACTGTAAGTCGAATAACCGGTGAGGGGAGGGCGGAGTCTTGAAGGACCTGGGGGCCTGATTTTGATCAAAAGGGGGGCGGGAGGGGGGGAGGGAGGGTAGGGGACGGGTGGGGCAGGTCAATTTGTGCGTGGAAACTATAAATCCTTCTTGTGGGGCAGGGGGGGGGGGATGTGCCGGGGGGGGCGGGGGGCGGGGGGGGAGGGCTTTAGGTCGCATAGATGTAAGGGTTTGCTATACGCGTGGTGCTAGGTCTAGGAGATGGTGCGGGTGGTGGGGAAGGAGGGGGCGTTGGTGGCGGGGGTGGGTGGGAATTCAAGCAGCGGCATGGACGGCTCTAAAACGATAACGAGGCGATGTCCAGGGCGTGAAAGTGTTTATTACTCTGGCGGATTTCCATATTAGGTGGGACGTTTAAACAAGAGAAAGCGAGGAGAAAAAAGGTATAAACGAAAAAGGGGGGAGGGGGGAAGGGTTCTCGAGAGGTTTGGGTCACATATGATATCAAAATACACTCCAGCTATGAGATCAAGGATTTGGTCGACACTGATCTTCGCAACATTGTGTGTGATCCTCCGATCGCGCGTAATAATCATATATGTAGGGGCTTGCTATACCCGCGGTGCTGGGTCTAGGCGATCGTGCGGGGTGTGGGGAAGGAGGGGGCGTTGGAGGGGGGGAGGAGGGGGGATGAATGAAAGCTACGTCATGGATGGCTAGAAAGATAATGACGTGATATCAGTTGCTTAGAAGTGTTTATTACTCTGGCCGATTTCGATTGTAAGTGAGGCGTTTGAACGAACTGGGCGGGGAACAAAAGGGGAGGGGTGGCGGAGGGCGGAGATGAGTTGGAGCTACGGCATGGATGGCTAGATGGATAATGAGATGATATCAGCTGGCTGGTAGTGTTTATTACTCTGGTAGATTTTGATTTCAGGTGGGGCGTTTGAACAAGAGGGATCGGGTGGGAGGGGGGGGGGGGGGCGAGCATGTCAATATGTGCGCGGAAACTATAAACCCTTAAAGGGGACGAATGTGACGGTTGCAGCAAGAAGACACCCCTTTATATCACCCGCCTGGTAATATTATAAAAATTGAAATACACTCCAGCTGTGAGATCGAAGATTTTGTCGAAACTCATATATATACGAAGTATTCAAATATTGGGCATCCGCATTTAGCACGCAGGTAGGATATTTTGCTCGCATCAACCTCTGTTTCCTTTCCCCCCACCCTCCCACCACACACACACCCCTGCTCCGCCGCCCCACCAAATCACCCTCTCCCCCCCCCCCCCCCACACACCTCCCCCTCCCCTGCCCCCCACCAAAGCCAAAATCCTCCAGTATCACGCTACCTCACAAGTAAGATAACCTCTTTGCCTTTCGAGCCATCCATGCCATGGCCCCTATTTATTTATATGGTCTTCAAGTTCAACTTGATCTCCCCCCCCGCCCCCTCCTTTCCCGCCACCCCGACCATCGCCTAGGCCTAGCATCTCGCCTACGGCAAGCTCCTATACATTAGTGGGACCTAAAAACGTTGGAACCCCCCCCCCCCCCTTGCAAGTCCACCACTCGCCCCACCGGTTATACGACTTACAGGGTTTACATGATAAACTGATGCATTCCGCACCCGTCATATTTTGTCCCCCTAAAAAACGGGTTTTGTAGTTTCCGTGCACAGATTGATTAACATCACCCTGTTGACTCTGGTACAAACTAGTTCTAAGGGGAGCCGCCGACCTATATAGGATGCACACCCAGTAGTACCCGCGATTGAAGTAGCACACACCAGACACAGCGTGCAAAGATGAGTGTCGACGAAATCTTCGATCTCACAACTGGAGCGTATTTCATTTTTTATGAACATTCAAATAATAGTACCAGGTGTATCTGTAGCAACGAGCGGCCGGTGTATCACGCAGCTTGCAAAGATGCGTGTCGACCCTAAATTAGTCGAACTCACAGCTGACGTATTTTTAACCATTTTATTACAATCTGGTCGGACACCGAGCGCGCTGCTGTCGTTTGGTCGAAAGAGCGACTTGATGTGAAGAAACCACGAACACCTTTGGGATCCCGATGTTCTTTACAGCTGGGTAGAAATAGCCGGTTAATATGAGGAGAAAAAAAAACGCTCGTTTTTTCGATTCCTGTATCGATTAAATCGTACGATTGAATCGTGCTTGACGAAGAGTCGGGACGGAAGCTGGGTTTGTGCTGATGATGTTGGGTACGACTCACGGTTTAGTGCGAGGGCAAGACGCTTGTGCGCTGATGATGTCGTTGGGTAGACTTACCCGCTTGAAGTTTAAGCAACACAACGATTCCGGTTTCCGTTGAATCGTTTTCGTCGGACGAACAATTGGGACGGACGCCTGGCGTGGTAACGCGCTGAAAAAAATGCACCCTCCCCTAGGGGTTTATGTAAGCCGTGCACCCCTACCCGAAGCATTGCGTTTTATAGACACACGCTGATCTCACCGCTGATCTCACCGCGTATGATTTTCGGGCTAGATTAGGGCTCAGGTTTCTGGTCGTAATTGGGACCTGGTACCAGATATATCGCTATACCAAAAGCAGTACGTTGAGTCGAGGTGCATGGACTATATACACCCCTAGTGGTGCATGTATATTTTTTTGTGCGGTCAATATCCTTGGGTATTGACAGCTTTTTGTGAAGACAACGCACGTTCGCATTTGCGATTCATCTGCTCATTGCACACGCGCGTTTGCAACTCCTCCGTCGATTTTTTCGACATGGGAAACCCAAATGTGGGTGTGTGCTGCCTCCTTCTTCCGTTTTCCTTTTTCTTTCGTCATCGCTTTTACTTTCCCGCTCAATTCCTAAGGGGCTTGCTTACCCTCAGCGACCCTCTGGGCAAGCAGCAGTCACAGGAGTAATCCGTTGTCCCCCTCGTTATCGTTTTTATCGCCCATAGGGTTCATCATTCCCAGTGCTCGTGGAGTCGCATGCGTCGAATCTCACCAAGTCGCCCTCTCGCACTTTCGGCCCTGTCAATTTTGGAGGAAACCCACTGAACTGCTGTCGCCTCTACCCAACGACCATAACACACTTAATGTCGGCTCTACTTTTTTCGGAGGCTCCTCACTCGACCAACCGTACACCCTACGTATAACACCCATACAACACTATAATACCCCTGTAGGGCAAAAACTGTTTTTGAGCGAAACTGAAAGGTGCAACCTGACGAACAAATCTGTCGCCAGGTATACGAAACATCTTTTTTTTTGCGAAACAAGACTCACGAAATTCCGACGGGTTTTGGGCTAAGGAGCCCCGTCATTACATGACGTTTTTGGCCACAAAATGGTATGCCTTGATACCGTTATCGTGGCATGCGTCGTTCGCGTGTCCCACGTGGCCGATCATGACTATGTTGCAGTTGCTGTTCTTGCTACCGGCCCGATGGAGGTGCCGTTTGTTTTGTTTTTTGGGCTCACTTCTTGCATGCTATGTGTTTTTTTTCTGCGCCGCAGGAGGACGAACGCGGCTGGCGCTTTTTTACCGAGCGATGTTCGCGTGTCCCACTTTTGACGTTTTAATGCGGCAGGAGCAGCAGCACCCGTTTTACCGGTCGTAAGATCCGTATCCATCCGATATACCAGCAGCACGATCCATATCTAGCCGTTATGCCGGCCGTAAGGTCCATATCCATCCGTTATACCCGCCGTAGAATCATTATCCATCCGTGTACCCACCGTAAGATCCATATCCATCCGTTAAACCCAGCGTAAGATCCATACGCACCCACCTACGAAACCCGGGAATATAGCCAGCATGTCCGCTGACGGCCACAGGGCTCACTTCTGCCGAAATATAATCTGTGCCGCAGGAGAAGAGACGGGGCGCCTACCGAGCGATGTTTGCGTGCCCCACTTCGTCAATCAGGGTTGAGACCGCGGACCCCGTCGCCAAGGAAGCCTTGGACGATTTCCCGTTCCCCGTTGACGAGGAACGGCTTCCTGGTGAGTGGAAACCCTCGGCCTTTTAATGAGGAGAGCCTGCCTGAGAAAAAACTATGAGAGAAAAGCTTGCTTGAGGAAACCCTGTTTTGGGAAATGCGTGTTTTGTGGACGTCTGGTTGTCAAAACCTGTTTGAGAAAGCGTGTTTGGGGAAGGACTCGTAATGCGATAAGGGCACATGCCTCATTTTCGGAGGCCCCTCACTTGAGGAGTTCTCTTGCAAACATACCAAGGTACGGGTGCATGCGGCGTAACTTTCGGAGCTCCTATTGTGAGAAGGTGAATATCTCACCTCAAACGTTGACTCCCAAGGTATACACTCGCTTGTTTGCGCAACCCGACCAAGACATTTCGGCGCTACTAGTCCTAAAACAAATACCTGGTACGAAGGTACTTTTACACAAACAAGAACAAAAACAATCTCTCCGATAGTTCCACACTCAACCAATCAGAACGTCGGAAACATTTTGAGAAACGTTTCGCCCAAAAGGCGCAACCCCTGCCGTGGGGTGTCCCTCTACCCTACCCTACCCAAACACTTGACCCTATAGGGACCCCCATTCGAGTACGTAGACGACCCCTAGAAGGCCTTGGACGAATTCCCGTTCCACGTTGACGCGGAACGCCTTCCTTGTGAGTAGAAACCCAACGTTTTGTTTTAGGAGACCCTCTGCTTTGAGATTTTTTTTTTTGAGGAACACCTGCGTGGTAGGGCCGCGAGTTGGCTGGGCTTTCGCGGCTAGGTTATTAGCTGGATGGTAACGTAAGCCATCCCACTAACTTGCAAGTTTTTATCGGTAAGCGATGCGTGCTGCGGTAGAGGTGGGCCTTTTTTTTCTGGAGACCCTTACTTCGGGAGCTCCCCTTCCTCGCCTAAAACACGTCGTTGACAAAACATTGGTCAATTGTTATCGATGGACAATCGCATGGGCTGGGTGTACACAGCTAATATATAAGGAATCACGAACCGGGTTTTTGAATATTTATCGTAGTTCCTCGGCTTGAGAAGCCCGTCGTACAGAATACCTGGTGAACGGTTTGGCCCTAAAATTGGAACTTTTCCGCAGCACGCACCATGCAACATGGTGGGAGGCACAATTGCTGCGGTCAGAATCAAAAAGCCACATAACTCTGCTAACTGCTGCACGCAACTAGCTGTATTGCATATTAAGGGACACAGTAAATAAGACCGACTATGGTTTTTAAATTAGCGGAATATACAATTATGGGTTTTGTGTTTCTATGTGTATCGTGGATTCTGATTACTATATTGACTATTCGGCAACTTACTGTTAGTGTAGTCCTCCACTTAGCAGCCTTGTTGTTTGACGAATCTTGAGTTGCGGAGCGACTGTTTGGGGAAGCCTTGCAGCGTCATGATCATTTTTTTCTTCCAGCAGCCGGCATGGAATGATATGCATGTTGTAGCACATGTACTCGCACATGAACATGATTGCCCGCGCGTGATTAACAATTTTACCGGAATACCGTTGATTCATGAGTACCTGGTATATCGGAACTGTTTAATACGTGTTCAGGGTCACGTTGTTGACATGACAGCCCGCGTTAGTCTAAAAGTTCCTCACACCAACCACACAGCCACAACAGCTTCACAGGCACGCGATTGCCTGCAGCCCACGTACAATACGGCAGGCGTCGGGGGCGGCAGTTTTTTATTTTGACAGTACGATCGCGAATTGGTGTGCTCGGTAGCGGGCAGCAAGCGGTTCCTCTGCGAATGTCGGAGGCTCGACGAGCGAGTTGCATGGAGGATGACGTGGATGGGGGTGGCTGCAGTCTATCTGCGTAGACTATTTTCTTTGCACATTTTTTTCTCCTCTCCCTTGGCATGGTTCAGATCCGGGCTCACCAAGCAGGCTCTTCTCCCCCCTCCCCACTAAGGTATGCCCCTTCGTTTTCATCACGAGAATAGCTCAGCACTTTCTTACCCCATGAACTCGCGTCGAATAGTGCTTATGTTACTTCTACGGATACATTATTGTATGGAGGCCGAATCTTTCTTGTCTGCAATGCTTTCCAGGCTATTACAAACAGAACGAAAAAAGCTCATTCGGAGCTACGTAACATCCATATCCAAGAAAGTATGCAAAAGGTGCCGCAGTCCGCCTCGCAAGGGGTTCTTAGCAGGATTTAGCCCACTCTTCTTGCGACTGGCCGAACACCTCACGGTGCTTCGCGGTTGGTGCACGCGATGTCTCCCTGGTCCGTGAAAAAGCTCGAGGTGCCCCATGCCGGCATTGTAGGTATGCACGGGTCATTTTTTTTTATACCACTACGGCTTTGCATGAAATGAGTACACCCCTCCCCCTCCGCCGCCTCACCCGCGAACAACGCTCATCATGTGTTTAACTGGCTGTCTTCTCGATGTTGTTTTTCGTCTTTTGCCTGCAGGCGTTTTCCATTTGGGGTTCCACGCGGAAAATTCGTTCGGCTGCTCTCCCTGGTTTGTGGTGAGTTTTTCACTCACGGCTCGATGATGGGTCCTCACCGTAAAAAAATGTTTTAATAGTGTTAATAGTATTGAAACCGTCGAACGTTACCATCCAACACCAGCCCAACTCACGAAAATAGTGAAAAATTATGTTGGAAATGTGTTTTGCTACGTGTTTTTTTGTTATTTTCTAGCCTAAATTGTTACAAGTAGTGGGTTGGTTTCTGGCTTTAGGTTATGACGTTCGCCGGGTTCAGTGCTATTGTTACGAAAGAGGTGTAGCAATCCCAACATTATTTGAAATTCGCAAACGCCCTGATGCTGGATTGGACCAAATCGATGCCCTGGTTGACTCGACAACAACGCCCCGGTCGGCCAGGCAACTGCGCTCGATGGCTTTTGAGTATAATGCTCCAATTGGCCCAATACCAACACTCTAATTGGTCCGATAAATTTCTCCGATTCGCCAGACAACAGTTCCCCGATTGACCCGGTAACGATGCCCCGATTGACCCGATAATAATGCCCCGATTGACCCGATTGGCCCGATAATGACAATGCTCTGATTGGTACGATAGCAAATGCTCGATTGACTGGCCCGATAAGAACGATTGACTGGCCCGATGAGAATTTTCAATTGACTCGATCATTTTGCTGTGACGACAGTTATTGGATTGACTCGAAAACAGTAATCGGGCTGGCCTCTCAACCCCTTTAGAGCCCCAACACCCCTCCCTATACTAATTCCAAGTAGTTTACCCCAAAAAACGGGATTCCAGCTGTGAAGGTATTAGCCTATTTAGAACTGCACCTGCGTTTTTGAGGACGAACGACTTGGAATTATAATACAGTATAAACATTTAGTCGGTAGCTCCAAATGTCCTGATAACAATGCTCAGTTGGCTGATCATTTTGGTCGATTGTCCACGTAACAAATGCCGTAATTGACCCGATATAGCAATGCTCCAATTGGCCCGAAAACGATGCCTTAATTGGCCCTGTCCCAATCGTGAACTGGTCTGGTTACAATGTTACGAGGGGCCTTATGAAAAATGCCCCAGTTGTCCCGATAAAGTCTCGACATTGCGCTGATTGGCCCGATAGCAATGCTCCGATTGTCCCGAAAAAAATACCGATTGGTTTGATAGCAATGCCCTGAGTGGCCTGATAGCGACGCGTAATTTGCCCTGATTAGCCTGAGCAATGCTTGATTGGCCCGATATGCATTGTCCAATTGCCCCGAATCGGGCAGCAACGACCGGAGGGGAACGTGATGATGGACAGCCCGAGGTTCCACTCCAGCCTGGCGAAGGGTCTGGAAAGAAAAGGAGGCGTTTCTTTGATGGTGATGTCTCACATCGACGACGTCGCCGACCATCAAAGGCAAGCGTTACGTACCTGGCTGTGGGTTGGCTAACTATATGAATAGTACTTTGCCGATGAGTTATTAATTCGCTACGGTGGTAGGTATTACAATTGATTGCGAAGTTCTGCTTCTTTGCATCAGCCTTTCGCGTCTGTGGCTCGACGTGTTGTTGCACTGTATGTCAGGGACACTGCTGTGGACTGCAGTCAGTCAGCTATTAACAGTTGGCGTCCCCCCGGCTACCCGACTAATTTGGTCGTGATTGCGGATCGACGGGTTGTGCGTGCTATGGTTTTCAGAGCTGATTCATGCAGTTGGTCTTTACTCCACCGCCCAAGCGTAGTCCAGCCAACTTACAGCCCTACGGATTGTGCATTTGCAGACCTCTCTGCACAACTGCAGCGCCTTTCCAAGTGATAGATTAGTCGGCAACTCGTTAAAATTGTAGCAAATATGACATCGGGTGCAAATATTCGAAAGTCCGTGCAACTTTTCTGCAAACTTATTTCAAATAGTAATACTTCGAGGTACCTAGCTAGTACTAGTCGCCGATTTACTGTTTTCATGGTTTGCCAATTCATAGTCCTAGTGCTTACGATATGCTATCGGCAACGCAACACAGGTGGAAAAATCGATTCCCGGAGATGCGGCGGGTGATGCACAAGGCCGACGTGCAACGCTACGGGGACACCGAAAACGTTGAGGTGGGCTTAAGCCTTTCAGAAGCCACATGCTACCAAAGTATGATAAAGGTGCACCTTTTTTTTTCTAGAGCTCCTCAATTGAGGACCTCCAGACCTCGCCCCTAAAAAACGTTTTTGAGCAAATTGAAAGTGCAACCCGACGAACAAAAACCGTGGCCCAGGTATACGAACCAATGATTTGCGAAACACGAATGACATTCCGACGTTTTTGTTTAAGGAGCCTCGCAATTCCGAAATTATTTTGGCCAAAACTCTCTACGTCTATCGTAGCACGCGTCAGAGCTGCAACCATTGATTACCCCCTACGAATTATTAAGCCATATATCCCCAACAACGTACATGAGTCCTAAAAGGTCACAAACCCTTGGGGGCCGAGTTGCATCGATCCAAACGAGGATAATTCCACCGTGTGCAGGAGTGCAAGTACAGTACGCCCCTCCCCAATAAGGCGGTATCCCGACATAGGGCGGTCAAAATCTCTTTGGCACAACTGGGGAATTGCACTGATAACCCCGGAGTCAAGAAGGTGAACAAGGCGAATAAGGCGGTCATGTGCTCTGACGCACCATCACATTCCGGGGGGGTCGATGCTGTATCAACGTGTGTCGTATCGCTCTCCTCGCGTTCCTCTTCGGGCTGTCCCCTTCTATATAGCAGCCCGGGTTGCGTCGTGTTGCAAGTTCTGCAAACCTCGGACCGATGACGATCTAGATCATATAGATCACCTATATAATATATATGTGTAGATCATATAGATCGTGTATCTGCCGCCCTGAGATGTTGTGCAGGCTCTGTATGTATAGAGTGCAGGTCCAACCCGGGAAGCATGTGCTAGATCATGCAGACCGTACGGCTCCCACACGGTAACATGAGGTAGACCATAAAGATTTCCCGTGAAGGGTCTAGATCACCAAGCACGGAGAGGTGGTGTGTCCGACATGTGCAATTCTGCGACGTCACCCTTTTTGCATTGCATGCTTTTCCTCTGGAAAGCACACCGCTTACCATGCAAGCACATGCATGTTGTGCCTGTAGTCATGGTTAAATGTGTGTGGTTGGTGTCCAGCAGGAGATCCAGCCACGACAACAACACTGTAACGTCCAATGCAATAATCAAACACACGTTGCCGAACCTCATTCCGGGTACACGAAGCATACTGCAGTAGCAGAAGCAGGCATACATATCATTGGAACGCGTGTGTTCCCCCTTTTTGAATTGCGACGTCCCATGGATATCAAATCAACCCCATCCCGAACGGTAACCTTGCAGAGGCATGGCGCGATAGGTAGAGGTTGACATTTTTTTTTCTGAGGCTCTTGACGTGAGGAGCTCTATCTGGTACAAGTACCCGTACACCATTATACACAAAAAATATTGCGAACATAAACTTAATTCTGACGATTCGGGTTAAGAAGCCCAGTTCGGATTATTACGCCTTTTGAGCTGGAAACTCGTTTTTGGGGAGAAAATTACTTGGAATTAGTGTAGGGAGGGGTTTTACGGCTCTGAAGGGGTTAAGGGGCCCGGTCGTCCAGGAAATGTTTTTGTTGAAAAGTGCTACTTCTATCACATCATGCGTCTGTGTACCGTATAGCATGCAAGAGAGCACACCCGCTGGGACTATTTCCAACGCTGACTTTGTCCACAACCAGGTGGGCCAGATCACGATCTAGATCATCTAGATCATCTACGTCCTATATCTGTCGGTATACGTTGTGGCAGGAACTGTGTTGTCCAGATCCAACCCAGGAAACATGTGGTACATCGTTCAGATCGTCCGGCTCTCACCCGGCAACATGATCTATAGGTCTTACAGATCGTTCGTATCAGGGCCCAGTCTTCCCTGACAGATCATTAAAAAAATGATCTGGTCTGTCGGAGGTGTGAGATCTTGCCATAGATGCGTCGCTCGGCGTGCGCACTCTCCTCGTCATGGGGAAATAATATGTGTTTTGATATTCGTGGAAGGAGGTGTGCTGACACATGGTACGGTGGAGGTGCAAGTTTTTTTCTCCGAGGCTTCTAACCCCTTGGGAACCCTATACCTCACCCAAAAAACTGTTTTGGAGAAAATCACAAGTTGTACGTTATGAGCAATCCCAAGGCCTACAGTAGGTATACAGCGACGGATTTTTTTGAAAAAGACAGAACTTCCGACGATTTTGGTTTAAGGTGTCCCGTCGTTCAGAAATCGTTTCAGTCGAAAGGTCCTACCTCTATCGTAGCCCGCTTCTGATGTGCTCCGTGTTGCCTGATGGCAGGCATACGATAGCACCCCGGGCTGCTTCATGCTGCCGGTCCTGTAGTCGTCCTTGCCCGACTTGTTTTTCCGCTGAGCAAGATGGCCTTCAGGTTCAACAAGATCGTTCCTCCCACCCGCTCGCCCAACCGCTATTTGTTTGTCTTTCGGGTCTCCTTCCCTCCCCCCGTCCATCGTCCCCCCCCCCCCCGCCTTCAATACTCGCCCCCCTCCTAGCTGGGATTTACCCAATGAAAACACCTAAGAGACGTGAGAAATTTGAATTGGTTATATGAGGTAAGGAACACGCTGAAAAAGAGGTTGCCAGCAATAGCTGATAGGGCTGTATGGAAGTGACGAATGGACGAGAGCTGGAACAAGGTGGGATGGTGTAGTCGAAAAGGTGTGGAAGGACCTCAGAGGAAACCAAGAAGCGATACTGTCCATAGAGAAGTTTGGGGGGTACAAAGCAGACGTGAAAGAAAGGATAGAAGCAAGGGAAAGCCTAGCGCTAAGAAAGAAGGTGAACGAGGAAGAACATTGAAAGATGTACGGGTGGTCAAAATAAGAGATAGGAATGAGAACGTATTTGCACGGCTCAAATGGACTACACTAAGACGCTGAAACTGCGTTTTCGTGTAGGGGACCTGGACCTGCCAGAGAGAAAGAGACATACCAGTAGTCGGGTGGAGGAGGAAGAAGGTGGGCTTCCCTTGTGGCGACGCAGACAAAAGTAGAACCCATATGGTGGGAAATGCGAACTGTACAAACAGAAACGGAATGTGTTAGGAGGGAGAGATGAAAATTATAGACGGGTGTGACATGGAGAAGTCGGTGCTGTAGATCGTAGCGAGAAACTGTCACTATTTTAGCAGATAGATGGTGGCTACAGACGGCGGAAGAGGATGGAGATAAGCTAAGCAACGAGTGTTTTTTTTGTAATATATGGAAGAAACGTAATGAGCGCCCAACTGTTGAAGGTGTTCCTTTTAGGAGTAGGAATGGTGCCCCGTTTCCAAAGAGATGGTGGTCAATGGTCACATGACTAATGCAAGCAGTGAAATGAGTGCCCCCCCCACCCCCCCTCCTCCCCCCCCTGGTTGTTGTTGTACTCCCACCTGGCACTGCATGAAGGTGCAACTGGAAGAAAGTTCTGCGGACGGGCGGATCAATGGCTTCGACTACTGGGATCTGGCTGAGGATCTCCGGGTGAGCAGCGGGCTGTTGTTTTTTCTATTTGTGGTGGTGGTGTTGTTGCTCTCCTTGTTGCAGCTGATGTTGCTGATGTTGCTGCTGTTGGTGCTGTTGTTGTTGCTGCTGCTGTCGTCGTTGCTTTAGCCTCTGGGGGTCTCAGAGGGAAAGTAACAGCGAAACTGTACCTGGTAGACATTGACAGCATCGATGATACGAAGCAAAGCGGGCTGCCGGCTTGAGATATGACCTTTTAATGGTGTACGTTGTTATTTGCAGCGTAACAAGAGAAGCACGGCCTTAAGAACGGTCAAAAATCGGGTCGTGACGGCTTGTGACGCCATGGTAAAGCCGGTATTATACCCAATCTGAGATGGGAGCGGCACGGAGATAAAGACGTTAACACTTGGAGCGTTCGTAACAAGAGAAACACGACCGTACCTATGAATGGTGCAAAATTGGCTTGTGACGCCTTGTGGCGCCTTGTGATGCCTTGTGACTGCTATGCTAAAGCCTGTGTTATGCCCAGTCTGAGATAGGATCGGCATGGGGATAAAGGCGGCAACGCTCGTTTATTCCGAGAGGCTCTTGAATCGAGTACCCCACCACGCATGTTACGGTACAAATGCGCCATTTTTTTCTATTTTTTTCTGAGGCTCCTAACCTATTGAAGAGCTCTATACTATTTATACTATTAGTACTATTAGACCACTACTACCTCACCCCCAAGCTCTGACTTGTTAATAGTGTAAACTGAAAGCGCAACCCGATGAACAGACAAATCACGTATTAACAGGTATACAAGAAACCATACGAAGTACTAGCTTTGGACGGTTTGGGTTATTATCCTTTTTAGCGCCGCCGTCCCGACATGGGGACAAAGCACTTGGAGTTAGACTAGGATACAATGATATTAGGAGTTGGAAGTGGGTTAACCCCTTTCGGACTTCGGAGGGAGAACATTGACCAGTAAAACTAGCGTTCACGGTATCGGCTGTTGGAAGCAACGAGGGCTTCTTGGGTATTGGAAGAATAATTTTCGTGTCCGAACCGCAGGTATACGACAATATGCACGACATGACCCCGTTTGTGCTGCTGCGCGCTGATGGAGACGGCATATGCACGACATGATCCCATTCGTATTGCCGCGCGCTTACGGAGACGGTGGATAACATCGCACTTCTCGTGTCTTTTGGTGCCTATAGCCGGGCTTCAAAAATATCTGCGAACCAAATTATGTTCCAACGATTTTGGGTTAAGGAGCCCCGTCGTTACGAAATACTTTAGCCGAAGAGAGGTACAGCACCTCTATCGTAGTAGGCGTCCCAATCGATCTTTTTTTCAGGAAAGTACTTGGAGGATGCGCTTGATGTGTGGGATTGATGAGGAGGGTTACCTGTTGGACTCGTCGGTCAGCGTTGACAACAGGAAGTACTCTCCCAGGCCCTGCTGCAGTTGTGCTGAACGCAGCAGTACCTCCAACTGCCGGCTGATCAGACTACGCTAGGACGGCCCACTGCTGCTGCACTAGGTATAGCAGTAGGTCTTGCTGCTGACGAAGCTGCGTACAGTATATGAATATTTGGCCTACGCTCACGTAGCAGCAGCCCCCCGCCTCCCCTCTCTGAGCGACGCAGTTGTCCTTGACATGGTTATTCTGTATTGACGTACGATGATTACAAATATGGCGGTATTTTTCGGCGGTAATGCAGCACGGCGGTATTTGTTTTGGCTGTAGACGGTTTTTATTTTTTCGGCGGTAACGTAAACGTAGACCCAAAACTTGGGCGGTATTGAGCAGCCTCATGCGAAACGCACGAACAGAGAAGGGAAAAAAGCTTCACCGCCCTGAAACCACAATAATACTATAATAATCGAAACCCTAGACCCAACCCCGACCCCACCCCTACACATCTATATAGGAGGTAGGTCCGTTGTCCCGACAGGGTCCGATGTTTTTTTTTCAATTTGATCGACCAAAGTGCCTTTGTTGCGAAAATGTCCGACGTTTTTCTTTTTTCTCAAATTTTGGTCGACCAAGGAACCCTTTAACAACTGCGACCTGTTGTTTTGTACACGCTACTCAACATTGGAGTAACAATGAGTATGCGGTGATCAAGAAGCAAAGACATCTCTTACCATCAGTATTGTTTTGCTTTTCTCGTCCGGGTCGACAGGTGCTGCACACCCCCGGGCACTCGCTAGGAAGCATCACTTTGCTCTTCAACCCGCCGCTCTCGAAAGCGGGTTCTTCTACAGAGGTGGAAGGCATTGCCTTCACGGGGGACCACCTAGCGATGTCGGGACGCACGGGGGCGCTCACGGGCTTCCCCATGTGAGATGCGCGAAACCTTAGCCCCTGTGGAACCGATCGCACCCGTGATGTCGGGGAAAACTACTTGCAATTCGTGTGGGATTGGTAATTCCATTGCTTAAAAAGGGGATACAACCCTTGTACTAAACTAACCTAAGCCTTAAGCTTGTTAAGCCCTTGTAATAAACTACACTGAACCTCAAGCTTGTTTTGGTTGGTCGGTATTTCTTGCCCGGTCACTAACGCGGTGGCTGCTGTGGCTAGTTGATTTTTTTTAGGTTTTACAGAGTATTTTCCCTTTTTTTATGTTGTGCCTTGCATCGCTCACGTAAAAGGAACAGTCTTTGTGTTCAGTTACGATACCCCCGGGTTTTGAAATGTTTTTTTAACGGGTCACCCGGCCCGCGAGTAGGGTCAGAAGGCGTTTCAAAACCCCGTGGGCCGGGCCGGGTTGGGTCGGGAAGTGTTGAAAATCTCATGGGTCGAGTCGGGTCGGATCAGGAGGTTTTCGCATATCACGGGTCGCCTTATTCCGATCCGACCGGGGAGAAGATATCCGACCCGTGAAAAGCCCTGGGAGTTTCGAGCCCGAACACACCCCGAAGGGGAACCTCATACAAATGCGATATTTGCCCATACCTATTCCTGCTGGTAGTTCTTTGCACCAACTAACGCGGATGCAGTGCTCAAGGGATTCTAAGCGCTGTCTACCGACTGTTGCTGTCGCTGTTGCTGTCTTCACCAAATTTACTCGCTGCCATGTTATACTTGCAGTCAGTGTCCGTGAGACAGCCCTTTGGTGCGATGCGGTGGCTACGAGACGTCAGTTATCTCTTCTATTCCGGCCGATGGGTTCGGTATCTTAGTTTGTTCTTGGGCACCGGTATTGTTATCCTGAACCCATCCCCGAGTGTTTTGAGGCTGTCATGCGTGTGTATTGGACGCACAAGGCGCCGAAGCCCGGCTCACGAGCGGTTCCTAGTAGGACGCAGTTCGCTGTCCGTGCGACTCGCTGAACACCTCACGGCCCTTCGCGCTTGGTGCAAGCAATTTTTCGTAGTCGGCAAAATTCTGACGTGCTGTTTAGGCGTCGTAGGAATGTGAGAGTATACGGTCGTAAGACTACGGCCAGGCATGAAATGAATACACCCCCCTTGAGTCTATGTTTTAAAGCGATGGCTGTGGGTGATGATGAGTACTCCCCCGCCTCCCCACCGCGTCGTTGCCTGGCGACAGGTATTTGCATGTCCACGTAATGCGGTATCTCCTCATCTTGGTCGCGACGGTAGTTGCTTTTCATTTTCTTTTTTTCATTCAGCGTCGACAATAACTCCTGAATCAAGACTACGGCTATGTATGAAATGAGTACCCTCGTCCTCCTCCCGGCCCACCCCCTGCCTCGTTCCTTGGGGAAGGTATGGGCATGACCACGTCATGCAGTCGAAAAGCATGGAGCTTCTTGCCCAGCCGGACGTCAACTTCAGGCATGTTGGTGTTTTGAGTATGATTCGCACTTTAGCCCGTTTGAGACTCTTGAAGTGTCGAAAAATCTAGCTGTGTTGCGGGAGGCGTTTTTCGTCTTGGACGCGTGCTACGACAAGGGCGCATGCACCCTAAGTTATCGATTCTCATCATTTCAGGAGGTCCATACAGAGCCCATAACCTGACCGTGGCAACATACCAGGTATAGATGAAAGTGCGACCCGATGAGCAATCCCACGGCATATTAATATATAGTATTACGTACTAATAGGATTTTTATGTTTGTTTGTTTGTTTGTTTGTTTGTTTGTTTGTTTGTTTGTTTGTTTGTTTGTTTGTTTGTTTGTTTGTTTGTTTGTTTGTTTGTTTGTTTGTTTGTTTGTTTGTTTGTTTGTTTGTTTGTTTGTTTGTTTGTTTGTTTGTTTGTTTGTTTGTTTGTTGGTTTGTTGGTTTGTTTGTTTGTTGGTTTGTTTGTTTGTTTGTTTGTTTGTTTGTTTGTTTGTTTGTTTGTTTGTTTGTTTGTTTGTTTGTTTGTTTGTTTGTTTGTTTGTTTGTTTGTTTGTTTGTTTGTTTGTTTGTTTGTTTGTTTGTTTGTTTGTTTGTTTGTTTGTTTGTTTGTTTGTTTGTTTGTTTGTTTGTTTGTTTGTTTGTTTGTTTGTTTGTTTGTTTGTTTGTTTGTTTGTTTGTTTGTTTGTTTGTTTGTTTGTTTGTTTGTTTGTTTGTTTGTTTGTTTGTTTGTTTGTTTGTTTGTTCGTTTGTTCGTTTTTTCCCATTCCTTCTATTATCTTCGCAACCTTCCGAGATGTACTTAAATCGACACACGACGCGTATGAAAATACGTGGAAGTGTGGTGAGCTTAAGCTTTATTTTTCCTCATCCGCCGGAGGATAAAAAAATAAAATAAATGTAACTGAAGATTCGGGGTCACTAGGCAGCCCCTGTTCCCCCTCTCCATTACGGTACGCACCTTCTTTTTTCATCGCGGGGAAGCTTTCAACTATTTCGTCCCGCGTCGCCTCGCATCGAATTGTGCCTACCCCCGCTGCTAGGCGCTCATAGCAGTTGATTTCGTTACTACTAGGTACTCTTAGGCATTCAAACATTGATACATTGATGTGGAGTTCCACCGACGTTGGGTAGTGTGCCAGTCATAAATAGTTTACCGGCATGAAATTATTCTAAATTCTTTTCAGCTGTAAGTTCGAAGAAATTAGGGTCGATGCTTTCTTCGCAAGCTGCGTGATAACACCGGCCGCTTGTTATTACAGATGCATTGCCATTTGAATATTTATGTGTAGGACTAATACTATGGACGTTACGAGGATGAATATCAACACAAGGTTACCAATAACGATGGCAGCTACTATAGTACTTCATCCTACGGGAGTAAGTTGTTATGATACATTTCGGCCAACAAGCGCTGCTACCCCAATCCCGTAGCATGAGCCGAACCCTAATTCTAACCCTAAAACTCTCTCGCTGGTGGGGCTTCTCGAGTATTTTAAATCGCGACCGCCCTTCAATTGAGGGAAACCCCGTATTTCTGTAACCCGAAGTGAACTTGACAATACTAATCGTTTTATGTACTAGCCCGTGGGATTTTGTTAATGTATCATCACCTTTCACTTTCCAGCTCAACTTGGAGTACTTTTTTTTTTTTTTTTTTTTTTTTTTTTTTTTTTTTTTATCCTCCGGCGGATGGGGAAAAATAAAGCTTTAGCTCACCACACTTCCGTTTTTTTTTTTCGCGCGAACGGCTTCTTCAATATGGACATTGACGTCTGCCCACTGATTGTCGTTGTAAACGCCTCTTTTCGATTGAGGTTTGACGTCCGCGACCCCCTCGTTGTCGACGTGAACGCATAATGAACTTCACGTCCCCTGTCCCTTCTTGTGTCCTCCTGAACGACTAGTTGACATGGATCATTGACGACCTCTGGCCCCTTTTTTCCTTCATGAACGCCTCGAGCATTGACGTCTCCTGTCCCCGCTTTGCCCTCCTGAACGGCTTCGTTAACATATAGCATTGCCGTCCCCTGGCCCCTCTTTTCCTTCATGAACGCCTCTGTAACATGGAGCATTGACGCCCCTTTTCTCCTTTTTTCCTTCGTGAACGCCTCTTCAAGATAGAGCTTTGACGTCCCCTATCCCCTCCTTTGCCTCGTGAACACCTCTTCAAGATATAGCATGGTCGTCTCTTGTCCGCTATTCTTCCTTCGTGAACGCCTCTTCAAGGTGGGTCATTGACGTTCCCTGTCCCCTCCTTTGCTTCGTGAATGCCTCTTGTCCCGCGTCCTCTCTTCTCCGTCGTAAACGCCTGCTCCAGATGGATATTGCCCGGACACGGGCGCATGATAAGGTTCAATAGCCATGAGGAGCGGGTATCCCAGATCAAGGCCGCCGCTGCACACATCAAGGCCGGTCGCTCGTGATGCCCGTGCAGGCCTTCATTCCGCAATACCAGTAATCCCCGTTGGAGTTCAGGGGAAACCCCGGGCTACATATCAAGGGAAGGAGCTAACGTGAGATGGTCATCATCATATTCATCATCATCAAATCAACGCCTGTCGGTCGCGGCGAGCTCTTCAATCGGCATCGCATCAACCTTTTGGGGCGCATGTATATCCACCAAAAACACAACAAGTGCGATGTTGGCAATAGGCGATGCGTGCTACGACAGAGGTAGCACTTTTGGTCTGAAATGGTTTCTGATCGTCGGGATTACTCAACCCCAAATCGTCCGAAATGGCACCTTTTTTACGCATGATTTTCGTCGTAAACCCAGGCCGTGGGAGTTTTCATCCGGTAGCTTTTTCTTCCTTCTCCAAATCCGTTTTTGGGAGAGGTCTTAAGCTTCCAAATGGAGGAACGGATCTCAGAAACAAAGTGGTGCACCTCTATCATAGCACACGTCATGCCAAGGACAGCCCGCCGCAGTACGAGTACCACCGTGCGGTGCGCCTGTCGTATTGCTACTGACGTTGCGCTTTGGGGGCATCCTGTACCCGTGCCCCTGCAAGTTTGTGTGGCCAGGGGCTGTAATATTCGTCAAATAGGTTTGGGGTTTTTCTGTCCGAATTCCCAAGGGTTTTTGCCTCGTTGGAAGTAAAGGGTGTTTTGGGAGAGCACTTAGCATAGTGACAATACACACCCCGTTCAGGGTGTGCGGGTGGTGGCACAATGCCCTTCGAAGCCGTATAGGGTCTCGGGGGTGGTGGGATAGATCAACATCACGGTTCAGCCGTCTAGAGTCTCCAGAACTATTGGAATGACCTTTGGTCTCTGTGCTCGGTAATGTTTTATGTGAGGACTTGTCGTAAGATGCAGCAGTACAGAAATGTGACCGGCTTTACAGTACAGCCTTCCAAGAGTTACGAAGTAGACAATCGTAGGGGAAGGAACTGAGAGTTTATGGAGTATTACACATGTTTCGAACGGCGTACGAGCGAGCCTGTATAGGTTGCGCTCCGAAATTGAATACTGTAGGGTATCCATAGCTGTTGCTAGGAACTCGTGCAGCAGTTGTTTTATAACGTGACCGGCTTTTCAGTACAGCTTTCCAAGAGTTACTGAGTAGACAATCGTAGGGCAAGGAGCAGAGAGTTTATGGAGTATCACACATGTTTCGAACGGCGCACGAGTGAGCCTGTATAGGTTGCGCTTCGAAATTGAATACTGTCGGGTATCCATAGCTGTTGCTAGGAACTCGTGCAGCAGTTGTTTTGTAACGGCATGGGTGGCTCCTCTATAGTGCCGGTTACCCGCTATAGTGCCTTTGAAATTTCGTGACCCATATGGGAAAAAACTGTAGTGGCGGTATCCGGAGTCGTGCCGGTTGCTGCTATAGTACCGGTGTTTCAGGCTGGCACGTACAGGCACTATAGAGGGACCACTACTGTACCATCAACTTGGGTTCGCGTTCGTCGGCCGCGGATGCTTCAGGCATCTCGACAGGGATACTTTTTGGCGCGGTAAAAAAGAGAGCTCGGAACTGCTCGTTGTTTATCAAAACGTAATAATAAACTAGACTACGAAACCGCTGTCACGTGTCATGCGTCGCAAGAGTGGCACGGCTTGTTCGAATCAAATAGTGGTTCTTATCGAGTGCCTGTTGAGTAGTGCCGGTTTTCCGCTAGATAGCGCATGATAAGTTTTTTGGCACAGACGGGGGTCAGCAGTATAGTGACAGTATGCGGAGTAGTGCCGGTTGCTGCTATTAATATAGTGCCGGTATTTTGGCTGTTATTAAATGGTATAGAGGACCATCACTCTACGAGTACAATAACAAGCGGTTTCGAGTCCGTCGCAAATCCGCGCGTTTAAGTAGGGTGCAGCGAGCATGATAAGGATGTAAGGTATGGGCCCGCTGACAAGAAACAACGCCTAATCTGAGCAATCTGAGCAATCTGAGCAATCTGGCATTCTGATCAATCTGAGCAATCTGAGCAATCTGATCAATGTGAGCAATCTGACTAACTTTTGCGCCACCAACGTTGAGCAACGTTGAGCATGGGCTATTGTAGAACTCGTAGGATGTTTGGTAGAGCTGTGAGTCGGCTGGATTTCACGACTAATACCTAATCGGCAGGTGTCGTCAACCAACTAACTGATTTAATCGGAAAGTCGGCTGGAAAAGCCAGCTGAGGGCCAGCCGACTTGCCAACTTAAGTCGGGCGAGCGAAGCGAGTCAATCAGCTACCCACGGCCGAGGGTGCCCCCACTCAGAAAAGAAAAAGTGCATCCCGCAGTAAACAACCCTTCCTGCAAGTATAGAAACCCAGTAGGTCGGATAGTCGGCACCTCCGGGAAACGACTACTTGTCCGACTGATGACTAGTTGGCGACTTAAGTCGTGTCGATTCAGAGCTCTAATTTCTTCTGGTGTAATGATCGCCGCTGAGGGCGATTTCTCAACCCAAATTTCTTGTCCCCCCAGAAGTGAGTGAGGCCACTGTTTTTATTTGGTTCTTTCTGCGTGGTGGGCCTATACTGCAGAGTTGATGGCGATGTACTCCGATGATGCCGTCGATGATGTACTACCTGGGGTGGGCGAAGGGTCTGGCGTCTTGAAAGTACATGGCTGACTGGCGGAGAAAAAGGAAAAATGTGGTGGTGGTATCATCTGGTGCGAAGGTTGTTCCTGACTAGAACAAGGAAATAAGGACGCCACTCAGACTTCACCAAGGCTGCGGGAGGGGGTACACCGATTTTCAGTACCGAGTAAAGACCTGTCGCGCGAGTGACTGCTGTATCTTCCGCAAACAACGGTTTTTAAAATGTTCTTTTCTAGTGTAGCAGTTCCATGACGGCCGTGCATATGTCCAGCCCGAAACGCGCAAATGCTCAAAAGACTGCATGGAAGTGAGCAGGACTTTTCACGGGCGTCGCTTCTCGCGGGTCATGTTGGTTTCGGGTTGGCCTGACCCGAACCGACCCGTGACGTTCAGAAATCTTCTGATCGCACCAGCGAGATTTCGATAACCTCCTGATCCGACCGGACTCGATCCACGATATTTTGAAATCTTCCTAATCGGCACCCGCGAGTCGGGTCATGATCCGCGAGAAGTTTCAAAGAAGATAGCCACTCGCGAGAGCCCTCAAGATGGCCACCTCACCGCAGCCTTGGTCACTACTGTACATACATTTCATGATAACTGTCCACGCATCGGACAGATGATACCCCTATTGATGATCGGTGTCTTTGAGGGAAGACAAGCCCCTGGTCTAAACGACCGGCACGATCTATGTATCCTGTTACCTGGTTGGAGCCGTATGACCATGATGGTCTACTACCTGTTTCGTTGGTTGAATTTTTATTACACAGATCGTGCACGACATAACCTGGTACTCTGTAGGATCTAGATGGTCGAGATAGAGTGATCTGTCAGACGTGTGGAATTGGCGACTGCATGCCTTTCGTTGTGACGACGCCAATGGGGAAAAGGCAAGAGGCAAGCTGACCAAGGTCGCGATAGGGAGAGAGCACTCATCATTTAAAAAGTAAAGTGCGTTCAAGCTGTGAGATCGAGGATCTCGGCGAAACTCATATTTGCCAGCAGTGTTTGATGCTCTGATCGCTCCTGTGACGGGGTGTGCATTGTCCTGGTGAAATAAATAGGTCGGCGACTCCTCTTAGTGACAGTTAGTACCAGAGGGGCAACAGGGTGATACGAAGACACCAGCATTTAACCAATCTGCACACGGAAACTATACAACGGCGTTTAAGGCATTGTAGTGCATTAGGGGACCGACGCGCGAGGGGACCGCCATCGGATTTTGCGCTATCAATAGGGGACCGCCGCGTTAGGGGACCGCCATGACATTGGCGCTAAGGGACCGCCGCGCTAGGGGACTGCCAACGTAATCTGGGCATCGGGACCGTCAAGTTGGGGGACAGCCAAAGCGAAATGCGGCCTGAAATAGTCTTTGCACTAAAAACCCAACTCCGCAATGTTTCACTTTTTTTTGACAGGGCATGGGATGTGCCATGTCATGCCATGGTA
Source organism: Undaria pinnatifida (assembly GCA_012845835.1). NCBI lineage: Eukaryota > Phaeophyceae > Laminariales > Alariaceae > Undaria > Undaria pinnatifida. Next base: position 7,362,295 of record JABAKD010000025.1, on the reverse strand, counting down.
TACCATGGTATTGCCAGAGATGGTCATCTTAATGCCATGACATGTTTTTTAGAATATTAACCGTATAACGTACCATGTCATACCATGGATGCACCATGGACCATGGATGCACCATGAATGTGCCATATGGTTATCCATGGTCGTGCCATGGATGGACATGGTCATGCCATGGGCGTGCATGGTCATGCCATGGTGACCCACGATCGTGTCATGGTCGTCCACAGTCGTGCCATGGCCGTGCATGGACGTGTCGCGGTCGTGTATGGCCATGCCATGGTCATCCATGGTCGGGCCATGGTTATGCCATTTTCACCCATGGTCGTGTTTAATAATGCCATGGTCGTGCATGATAGTGCCGTGGTAAAACCGTGGTCATGTATGGTCATGCCATCGTCACCCATAGTCTTGCATGGTCATCGGCGGTCATGCATGGTCGTGCCATGGTCATGTCATGGCGAACCATGGTTGTATATGGTACTGACATGTTCGTCCATGGACGTGCCATAGTCATGCCGTGATCAACCATGATCGCGTATGGTAGTGCCATGTTCGGGCATGGTAGTGGGCACCATGATCGTGCCATGGTCATGCATGGTCATGCCATGGCCATGCAAGGCCGAGGTCGTATATGATGGTCATGCATGGTGCGTCCATGGTGAACCATGGTCACGCATGGTAGTGCCATGTCATGCGATGGTCATCCATGTTCGTGTCATGGTCATGCGAGGGTGAACCATGGCCATGTATGGTAGTGCCATGGTCGTTTATGCTAGTGCCATGGTTGTGTATGGTAGCACCATGGTCGTGCATAGTCTCATGGTCTTGCCGTGGTCATGCATGGTCATGCCACTATCATCCATGGTCATGCCATGGTCATCCATGATGGTCATGCCATGGTCATGTCATGTTGAAGAATGGCCGTGTCCGGCAGTGACATGGTCGTGCATAGTAGTGCCATGGCTATCATGAATGTTCGTGAGATGGTCCTTTATTGTCGTGCATGGTCATTCATGGTCATGCATGGTCGTGCCTTTGGTCATGCATGGTCACGATTGGTCGTTCCACGGTTTACCATGGTCATGCCATGGCGAGCTATGGTTGTTCATTGCCACGCATGGCCATCCATGGTCGTGCCATCACCATGCCGTGGTGAACCATGATCGGGTATGTCCATGGTCGTGCCATGACCATGCCATGGTGAACCATGGTCGTGCATGGTCGCGCCAAGGCCATCCATAGTCATGCCACGGTCACGCTTGGTCGTACCATGGATGAACATGGATGTGCCATGGTCATGCCATGCTGAACCCTGGTCGTGCATGGTGATCCATGGACATCCATGATCATGACATGGTCTTGCCATGGTCGTGCATGGTGCTTCTATGGTAAACATGGCGCAGTACCATGGTCATGCCATGGTAACCCATGGTCGTGAATGGTAGAGCCATGGTCATGCATGGTGGTGCCATTGTCATGCCATCGTTATGCAGATTCATGCCATGGTCATCCACAGTCGTGCATGGCCATCCATTGACATCCATGTTCGTTCCATTGTAATCCATGGTCATGCGATGGTCAAGTATGTTTAGACTATACGATGTAGAAGCGTGGTCGTGCATGGTATTGCCATGGTCGTGCTAAAGTGGGGCCATGGTCATGCCATGGTAATCATCGGAAGTGCATCGTCATCCGTGGTCATCCATGGTGGCTTTATGGTCCAGCCATGGTCATGAATGGTGCTCATTCATGACACGGCCACGCGTGACCGTGACATGAACATGACACGACCACGAATGACCATGGCACGACCATGCGTGGCCATGGCGCGACCATGGATGACCATGGATGACAACGGATGACCATGGATGACCATGGATGACCACGCACGACTATGGATGATCGTGTCATGATAACGCATGACTGTGGCGTGTCCACGGTACTACCATGAACGACATTGGTGAGAATGGCCCTGCCATGCACGATCAAAGTTCACCGTGCAAGCACCACGGATGACCATGGCACGACCATGGATGACCATGGCATGACCATGACACTACCATGGACTGCCGCGGCACGACCACGCATGGCCATGGCACGACCATGGGTGCCCATGGACGACCATGCACGATTATGGCCGTGTCATGAAAATGCATAACCATGGCATGCCCACGGCACTACCACACACGACCATATTTCACTATGACGTGACCATTGCACTGCCATGCGCAATCAAGGTTTACCATGAAACCACCACGCATGACCATGGCACGACCATGGATGACCATGGCATGACCACGGCACTGCCATGCGCGACCACGATTCACCATGAAATCACCATGCATGATCATGGCACGACCATGGATGACCATGGCATCATCGTGTGTGAGGCACGACCATCGCTATATCAAGCACGAATATAGTACTCTAATACACGACCAAGCGTGACATGGATTAACCATGGCATGATCATGGATGACCATGGATGACCATGTACACGTCTACGGATGACCATAAATGACAATGCGTGGCCATAGAATGGACATGGCACCACCATGCACGGCCATGGTTGAACACGGTAATACCGTGGGCATGGTCATCCATGTAATGACCAAGCATAACCATGACATGACCATGACAAGACCGCCGATGACCATGACACGACCAATCATGACCATGGCACGACCATGGATGACCATGGATGCCCATTCACGACTATGGATGGCCATGTCATGACCATGGCACATACACGGCCGTAGTTCACCATTACAAGACCATGGCACTGCTTGCGCGACCAAGGTTCGCCATGGAAGCACCAGGCATGTCCATGGCACGACCATGGTTCACCATGGCATGGCCATTGCACGGCCATGGATTACCATGCATGGCCATGGTTCACCATGATATGACCATGGTACGTACATGGTCATCCATGTCACGACCAAGCGTGTGGTATGTCCATGGCACCAACATGCACGACCATGATTGAACACGGTAAGACAAAGGGCATATTCCCCCATGTAACAACCAAGCGCAACCATGGCATGACCATGACAAGATCATTGATAACCATGACACGACCAATCATGACCATGGAACGACCATGGATGACCATGGATGACCACTCCCGACTATGGATGGCCATGGCATGACCATGGCACATACACGGCCGTAGTTCACCATGGCAAGACCATGGCACTGCTTGCGAGACCAAGGTTCACCACGGAAGCACCACGCATGTCCATGGCACCACCATGGTTCACCATGGCATGACCATTGCACGGCCATGGATTACCATGCATGGCCACGGTTCACCATGATATGACCATGGCACGTACATGGCCATCCATGTCACGACCAAGCGTGTGGTATGTCCATGGAACGACTATGGATGGTCATGACACGATCATTTTTGGCCATGGCATGATCATTGATGACCATGGATGACCATGTACACGTCTATGGATGACCATATATGCCAATGCGTGGCCATGGAATGACCATGGCACCACCATGCACGACCATGATTGAACACGGTAAGACCGTGGGCATGGTCATCCATGTAACAACCTAGCGTAACCATGGCAGGACCATGACAAGTACATCGATGACCATGGCACGACCAAGCATGACCATGGCACGACCATGGATGACCATGGATGACCATTCACGACTATGGATGGCCATGGCATGACCATGGCACATACACGGCCGTAGTTCACCATTACAAGACCATGACACTGCTTGCGCGACCAAGGTTCGCCACGGAAGCACCACGCATGTCCATGGCACCACCATGGTTCACCATGGCATGACCATTGCACGGCCATGGATTACCATGCATGATCATGGTTCACCATGGTATGACCATGGCACGTACATGGTCATCTATGTCACGACCAAGCATGATGGCATATCCATGGCACGACTACCCATGGCCATGACACGATCATGCTTGACCATGGCATGATCATGGGTGACCATGGATAACTATATTCACGTCAATGGATGACCATGACATGACTATGCATATCCATGGCATAATCTTGGTACTACAATGAACGATGGCGGTTCACGAGGGTATGACCATGGCAGTGCCATGCGCGACTATGGTTCACCATGACAGTGCCATGCACGGCCATGGAACTGCCTTGCATGACCATGGTTCACTATGGCATGACGTTGGCACTACTATGGATGACTATGACATTACCATGGCACGGTTATACATGACCATGGTTCACCATGGCATGACGCTGCATGACCATGGCCCGATCATGGATGACTATGGCATGATCATGGTATGACCATAACACTACCATGTACGACCATGGCTCTACTATGCACGACCACGGCACTGCCATGCGTGACCGTGGTTCACCATGGAATCATCACGCATGACCATTGCACCACCATGCGCGACCATGGCATGACCATTGCATGGCCCTGCACGAACATGGCACTACCGTACACGGCAATGGTTCACCATGGCATCACCATGGCACGGCCATGGATGGCCATGGAGGACCATGCACGACCCTGGTGCACCATGGCATGACCATGGCACGTGGCATGACCATGGCATGTCCATGATTATCCATGGCACGACCAAGCGTGATCATGGCATGACCATGGCACCGCCATGGATGACCATATGGCACGACCATGAATGACCATGGCGGTCCCTTATTAATAGCGCAAATGCCGTGCGGTTCCCTGGCGCGGTGGTCTCCTAGCGCAAAGTCCGTTTACGGCCCCCTCACGCGGCGGTCGCCTTGCGGGCTACAACACGCAGCCATTAGAGTCCGACGCGACACGGCGTACGCCGCTGAGGGTATGCTGCTAGGAGCAAGCGGACGATATGCAGCGGTTCGAGCTACCCGATTGTTAAAACAACACATTTTGCACGGGTATTAACATGATCCCTATTACCTACCTGAAACCCGACCAGACATTGCGTATGCTGCGCAGAGCGTTTCGAGTCGTCGAGAGGCTCACCCTGGGATATCCTCGCGGGGTTGCTACTGGTATGGAGGCCTTGTTAGGTGAGTCGTTCGATGCGTTCAATAGTTAGCTCGCATAACCCTTCACTGCTAAATAGGTGGCACCAACACCTGCATCCTACGAGTATCTTTTCACTGTGTGTTTCTCCTTTGGCTTTTCTTCTCGGGACCAAAAAACGACACGAAATTTGAATCCACTTTTTGCAGCGAAGTTACTTTTTTAGACCATTAATCACGCTCGTTTAATTTAAACTTCCTACGAGTACATAATTGGCAGTTAGACACATGTTGGTCCATTGCTATTTAATTATTATTTCCCAGTAACGTTTGGTAGCATATTACGGAGGAGAGCTGATAAGACGAAAACCCTATTGACGACAACGGGACGTATACCTTAGTTGCTGACGAGACGTTGCGCCTGCACCAACACGGCTCGCACACCGTTCTGTATTACCACAAGATAACATCGCATTCACGATAACATCGCATCGATCGGCCCTAACCTCAGCCCGAGCTCTACCATAGAGGCATAGAGCTGGTGTCACGAGTCTCCCGTCGTCGTGGTGTTGAACGGCGACTTGTGGATGTTAACACTTGTGTTGGACGACGACGACTAATGTTCAACTACGTAGGGTGTCCTTCGTAAATTATATAGTTAGTTGTGATGGACGAGGATGACAAAATGCAACCAGCTTCTATCCTACGACTTTTCCCAGCGCCTGCACCAACACCAGCACACAACCCTCACACAATCATACGCTTCCTCGCACACCGTTGTACACCCCCGCACGATGTCACCATGTTCATGATAGCATGGCATAGGCCCCACTCTCAGCTCGAGCTAAGACACTATTGTAGCTAGAAGGTCGACGCCATCAGTGCGGCAAGTTCGAGCCGGAAATTCGATGCGCTGGAGAGATGAGTTCAGCTGCAATTACCGGTGACAGCTAGATAAGCTGGCTGATTAAGAAAAGAGCAACGTGTTAGGGACGCATTGTTTGAGAGACATTATTAATAGAACTCGCTCTTTCGCCAAACGTTTGACGCCGCGGGGGGACCCAAGCGCTCGCTGGACCCGAAAACATGACTATGTTGATACGCTGCGTTTAGAACTTCGGCTGGTTCGTGGCTTAGGTTTAGGCTACACAAGAGTGCTTCATCCACATATGTTGCATCTCTTCCGATTGGTTTCCCTCCGGTTTGCAGCAGAGTTCCACACCTCGACTTTGAGGCGCTACATACAGCGATAGAAGTTTGGGATACAAAAAACGAGACAAAAAATGACCTCCAACTGAACGTGCTCACTTCACTAGCAGACAGCTACAGCTCCTCACAAGCAACCACGGCTCGCGAAACTGAAGGACTCTCCCGGTGGGGTGTATGACGATGTCGGGTGCGCCAGACAGCTGTCGTAGGCAGCCAGAAGCGACTCACGAGATGTTTTCGTGATTTCGAACTTGCGAGACAGCAACATCCAAAGCTCCTGAAATCGACGAAGCATTTCAATTCACGTGCGGGAGCCGAATACGATGGGTACATCACCGATGAAAAAAAATAACGGTTTCACCAAAGCTTTGCTGCTCGCCAGGTGGATGATATAACTCTTCTCGAGTCGTAGTTGAAAAGCCGGAGATAAGCAATATTTCAATCTCGTGAGAGGTAGGAAGTTATGGAGTCCAAAAAAGCGCTCAAAACACCTGAAAAGATGCGCATTATTATTGCATCTTTGCAGCATATTTTCTAAACATGCGAGAGAAGGATCTTGTTTGCAGATACTCTACTTTCAAGTGGTTTTATACGTACGCGAAATGCTTACATACCTGTTAAATGTTCCTGTGGGATCCCCCGTGCCCTTTATGATTGATCGGGCTCCGTATTATTATTAATAGTAGCTATAGTACAGAACAACAGGACATTACCCAATTTTTTTGAAGTTCGACTTGGTTTTGACACCTATAGACTCAAAATCATTTTTCGTTATTATACCGGTATGCATGTACCACTTTTGATTTGTTTTTTGTTTTTCCCTGGGGTATTCTGCCACTCCCGAATGACTGGAGTTTGTCCTGTGACCACGGACTTGACTGTGCGAGTTTGTGAGAACAACAACAACAATAACAACAGCAACAACAACAGCAACAGCAACAGCAACAACAACAACAACAACAACAATAACAACAGCAGCGACAACGACGACGAGTAAGCACGAGTACAGTACCGGTCTTCTACTCATAATAGAGGAAGCCGGGATACTGCCGACGGGTATAACAATATTGCACCAACTGCAGGCTAGATTTATCATTCGGAGACATTTATTCTACATACAAACCAACCATACTGAGGAAATCCTTGGTCTTGACAATCTCCAGCAGTCGTAATTAATAGTTAGGCAAAAAAATGCCCCCCCCCCTGCCGTATCATCAGTAGGAGCCTATAATACAATTTGTCGCCACGTTAAGGTGTGGCCTACCGGTGTTACCGTTGGCTCTAATAACATCTCTGAATAAAATGCGGCTGCACGGCTACACTGTCTCCGCCCTCCGTTGCTTGTTTCCTTCTGTAGTAGCACAAACATGAAAAACACATTTGTGCGGGCGTGACTTGCACCACATTTTTTCCGTCTTCGCGATGCGCACGCCAGTCGCGATGCGCACGCCAGTAACGAGACTTCATTTGCCTGTTTTTGTTTTGTGTATGAAGACGGCTTGATCGAGGACGTGTCGAAACCACTACCCACCAGCAGGAGAGTTTCTTTTCACTTCTTCTAAACACTTCCAGATGATAATAGCAACGCCATCTGGTCGTGGACAATTTTAGCCACACCACCAACAGCAGCGGCAGTCTCAGTCGCCGCTGCATCACCACCACCGCCACCTCCACACCTCCACCTCCGGCTTGCCCTACACTTCCACCTCCACCCCCCCCCCCCCCCCCTCAGTACGCATACGGCGCAGCCTTGCCTGCGCACGAGTTTCTAAGCGCCTCAATCAAGCGTCCTACTCTTCTACGGTGACTGTCAAAAATATGGTTATTAGACGTTTACAAAGCACCAGGTATTCTTATTTTTTGCATCCCCGGGTTGGCCGCCATCGGGCCGTCACAATACAAGCGGACGACCAGAGTCTCCTTTGTTGAAAGGCTCAATTTTAGCTTGTTGTGAGGGATACACAACACAGACAACGATCCGGCAATCAGTGCCGATGGCTTCTATCGGTAAGCAAATATGTGGGAATGGGATACCTCCAACAGGGACCCTTCCCCAGCCTAGGTCTAACACTCGCATATATACCGTTGAACCTCTCTAACTATGTGAGGAGTCTCATGGCGGACAAAGGTAACATACCCCAACATCAATACCACAACGTACAAAGCACATCTAACCCGAGAGACACAACCATGGCACGAAGCACCGTCCGGATGGGGTTGCCCGGTCGGCACGACCGCACCACTCCCCATGATAATTCATTTTTTTTTTTTTTCCGGTGGCGTTCCTTGCGACAATTTGTTATTTACTGCCCCCCCCGTTTACAGCTGCGCAACACCCATCAGGGCAATTGTATAGAAGAAAACACAAGGTGCAAACTTTTTTTTATTTATTTTCGGTACTTTTTTTTTTACACAGAGGACTACTGCATTTCTAGTATCGGTGCTCACAACCTACAGCAAGACGAACAAGCGGAGAAGAGTGCACCATGCCGATGGCGGTCTCCCAACCTGTTGCTAGGTGAGAAAATGAGACGCTTGATCGGCCCAGGACTATCGAGGCCCATCACCTGTCAGCCGCACTTCATTCCCCAACTGAGACAAACGAGTCTCTTCAGAACCTCCCCACCATTGATCGGAATCTGTTTGACGAATACCGAAGCGTACGGCAACTGTACCACCAGAGTGGTGCACAACTGGCTCGAGGGACATAATCACGAGAACACGCATCGTCTGAGTAGGATCGCCCGTTCTGTATGATGATCACACCACTCCCTGAAGAATCCAAAATATTTGAAACATCTCCATCATGACGTGGCGCAACACCCACCGGTGCACGCACGTTGAGGTCCACTCGCACAAAAAGCATTACGTGACCACCGAGGATAAGAGCAGTACCACCCCCACCAGCTCCACCAAAATCTACGAGGCAGCGAGGTAAACGTAAAGCCCTGTCCCCCGTTCCCCTCACAGGAGGCGTGTACGTTGTACGATATGCTCGCAAAACCCGCCGGGGATATTTACTAATTGGAATCTGTTTGGAGGAAGACCCACCGTATCGCAACCTTACTACCAGAGCAGAAGACAGCTAACCCGAGGGACACAACCATGACAACAAGTATCGTCTGAGTAGGATCACCCGTTCTGTATGACCACACCACCCCCTGCAGAATCCAGAATATCTCAAACAACGCGCCTTTCGATAAGATCGTGTCGCTGACCTGCCGCCTTATCGCATGGCAACATCCATCAGTGCACCTCGAAGGCGAGCCGAACGAAACACATAAAGTCAACACCGAGGTCAGGAGCAACACCACTCCGAACAAAACCATCAGGACGCCCGAGACAGAGAGGTAGACATCCAGTCCGAGTCCCCCGTTCCCGTCACAGGATGCGTGGATGCCGTACGATATGCTCGCGAATCCGCCGAAGAGATAAATAACCGCCCAAGAAAAGGGAGCTAAGAAGAAGATCATCATGTTTCCTCCGCAGGTCCTCAAATCAGTGACAGGGATTTTTCGCACTGACTTGACATCCAGTGGGGTTCGGTACGCCCGGGACAGGACAACCGCAGAAATGATTTCGACGACGAGGCCGAATACGAGGGTGAATCGGACGATGTTGTACGTGCGTGAAGCTTCGTAGTCAATCAGCTCTTCCACCTCGGTGCTTCCTAGGGAGTCATCGTCGTAGAAGTCTATTACGCGCTGGTCGAAGCAAACGTCAAGGGAATATATCTCGAACGAGATGCAGTTGGCGGACGCCATTTTTTCGACGAAGAAAAAAAACCACATTCTACATCGTCGTTCTGGCTGGACGACGCCTGTGCCATTGCCGTTTTGACCGGTCTTCGCGACAACGGCGTTGCCCTGTCCGCCTTGAACAGTGCCTTTGTTATCGCGTGGTTTGGCCTCCACACAACCAACCCCTCTACCGTGTCCGCTCTCAACAGCATCATTGTTTTCTTTTGTGTCCGCATCAATCGCATTGCCTTGTCCGTCTTGAGCATTGGATGTGGCGTTGTTTCCTAAAGTTGGTGGATGCTGCCCTGCGATCGGTAGGTGCTGCCCTCCCATTGGGGGGGCAGGGTTACTACCCCACCCAGAACCAGGCCCGCCCGCAGCAGGCTTTAACACGGGGCCCGACGTAGTACCTCCACGGTAGATGGGGTTCCCCCCGTCATACTGGTAGCTGGCCGGTAATCGCGGAGTATTGTTCGGTTGTAACCCCATTGGCAACGGAAGATCACTGCCACCTGCACAGGTAAAAACAACACGGGGAGTAGATACACATAGCAGCAACCAACGAATACAAGATGCACATTAGGGCTACTAGGGTTACTAATCTTTTGGTCGGTTTGTGGCACGGAAAATGAATCTGCTGCAAGGTAGGTGAGGTTACAGCCGTCATTCTGCGTGTATGGGGCCTGTATTGACGGGAAACTGTTGGCTCGGGAGCCTTCTCACAACAGAATAGTGCTTCCTGCATGACGCAAACTCCGGGGGGAGATGGAGCACAACGCGCAGTAAACAATGGGCATGGGAAGTAGCGTTGCCTGTTTTTCGATATGTCCATGCTACGTTATCGGGATCCGCAAGTTGCGCTAAAGGTTGTATTCTCCGCACCATACTGCTGGCAACTGGCCGGTAGTGGCGGAATAGCAGTAATCGTTTGGAACCTTGTTGGCAATGGAACAGTGCCAGCTGCACGGTAAAAACAACGGGCGTACACGGAGAATGTCATGTAATACTGCAAATATTGAGCATGCCAGGATGGCAGGGAGTGACAACGACACGCCTTTACGATATGGACGGCGTGTTGTGGCCAAAACCAACATCAGACTGACGGGGCTCCTATACTGAGGAACTATCCAATATCATTAGACTAGCCTACAGCAGTATCATTACAAAATTATTACAAAATCATTACAATATAGTTACAATACAATTACCATATCATTACAACATCATTACAATATCATTACAATACAGTAACATTGAAGGCGAAGGCCACGGTAGCGAGGGTACCCCCATTTTTGCTACGGGTACTGTACCGGGTTAGAGTCAGTCGCACCAGGTTTGAGTCAGTCGCTCCAAGTTTGAGTCAGTCGCACCTGGTTTGAGTCAGTCGCACAGTCGCACGAGTGGCTCGGTATCTCAGGGACAAACAGACTTGAGGCGTTTTTTTTTGTCGCAGCGTAGTTTGCCATTCCGTTGTTGATTTATTGTACAAATTCAAAATGACATGAAAGCAAAGTGAACAGGGGGGCTACTCGCCGCGAGTGATTCGAGCCACTGCAAAAAAACGCCTCGAAAACAACAACAAAAACCACCTACAGTAGCCCGGGTCTGAAATAGCACCCCCTGGACTCAATTGAGGAATCAACCAATTTAATTTGATTGAAATTGAGCCGCTTTCACTTGGACTCGTTTAGGAAACGCAATAGAGCCAACTGCTTAGCGAAAACGCAGGAGGTAGATAGAGCAGCTTGCGGCAAGTGTGGTATATGGGAGGCAGTGTAATCAACGATCACAACTGGGAATGCGCAGGGCTATGACTAGAGTCATGCCGCGTGCGCGTGATACCTCCTGCTACTGTAGCTCGGGGACACCCCCCACTTCAAGAGCCTGTAGTGTCTAGGCTGCTTCGTGCAATCGATGCTGAAACCGCCATTGTTTTTACGATATTTCTTGAAGATATCCAATTTACCCCGTCACACAACAGCAGCTTGACACCCAGTTGCCAAACAGCAGTCGTCAGATAGCCATCGGTTCCCCATCGGGACATGCGCGTAGCTATCTGATTCTGATGCACTTTGTGTAGCACAGCAGTAAAACCAGCGCGCAGCGTGTCAGTGCGGCGGAGTGCTCAATAAGCAGGTTGTACGAATAGTGGAGCCGACGGTTTTGGCACGTACGAGGGTTGTCACGCCGCTTGAGTTTGAGGGCAGTATGATACGGCGCGTTCGGCGCGTTCTTTTTTTTTCTTTTCTACAGGGTCTTCCACTGTGATCGATCGACCGTGCCCTGCGCTCTCTCTCTCAAAGCTTCTTCTCTCCCCATCGTCTCCTCTTCAAGACAATTGAACATATATACACAACAGCAGCCCTTGGCGTCTTTGTTTCGCTAGCTCTTCAAAGCGCAGCTCATCTTGCCGTATGACACCCATCGGATCATATCGACTGGAGTGCGATCCTCTGTGGGAAAACTATCTAACGCAACCCAGACAGAGGTTGCACCGTGAGACGCATGCGGACATGTACATGTGCATCGACGTTTAACCCCGTTTCTCCCCGTGAGTTGGGTATTATTCGGCCTAGAGTGATGCCATGATAGAGGAACGGATGTGCACTTCCTAGGGTTTAAATTATAATTGCACTTTGACGGTGTGGATTGCAAGCACCTGTGGACCTCCAGTATTGAGCTCCTGAAACGAGGAACACCAGGAAAAAACCGGTTTATCTCCGCCGTAGCGCGTGTCAGACGCATCAGCTCTCATCCACCACGAAATTGCTTGTTGCGCTGTGCCAACGATTACACGCTTTAAGTTCGGGTTTGAGCGAGGTGCAGAGCTAATCGGCCGAGCGGCCAATATGCTTGGCAGCGAACCCCTCCCGCCCCCGCTATAAAACATGCTTATAATAGTCAGCCTCGGTTGACACCGACGTCGTAACACATTATATGTATGTTGGGGTTGGCGTTGGTTGGCAACGACTCTGTGAAACATGCCACTGCGTGAGCTAGAAAACCAGGGTACCGTCATATTTATTTATTTATTTATTTATTTGTTTTGGCGGCCACCAGGTTGGTTATCGGGTAAGGTCATATTGTGCGGGGTGGAGAACACTAACTCTGCACAAGGGGAATAATCGCATCACGTACTGTGAACATGACAAGGCACCCACGAGGCAGTTACATAGTAATACCCATTCATTGCTGTTTCTGGAGTGGCCACACCGGAAAACAAAGTATAACTCATTGGCGTTGTCATCCACAAGCAAGAACGTAGGCACAAGGCGCCGAAGTCCGTCTCACGAGCAGTTCTTAGAAGGATGCAGTTCACCCTTCATGTGACTCGCCGAACACCTGACGGTGCGTCGCGCTTGGAGCAAGCAATGTCTGCCTGGTTGGTGAAAAACCCGACGTGCTCCTTCCCGGCATAACAGGGATGCGAGGGTCTATGGCCATACGACTACGGCCATCCATGCACAAATTGAGTACCCCCCCTCCCCATATCGTAGCCTTCGTCTCAGAACACTTCTGTAAATACCGAGAGAGTTGACGGGGAATTTCAATCTTCCAAACAAATAAGAACGAACGAAGGTACTTCGCGGCCCGACGTTCGCGGCGGCGGTGTGCCCTGGAGTGGAAATGTGCTGCTTGCCGTTCGGCTGCCAGTTCGTAGTTTGCACCATACCGCAGAGGTGGGTGCTGGATTTACCGGTCCGGGCACGCTAAACATACCACAGATGTTGTATGTAAATAGACTAGTAGCATTTCTACTGTTGTTACGTTTTCCATTCGACAGTGTGCACGACGGGGTTCAACGTCAATCACTCATATCCACCGGTCATACGACTTAGAGCAGATGCAAAGTACAGTAGTAGATGATGAACTGATGCACACTTGGTCCACAGCCGGCAGATTTTGTTCCCCTCAACAAAAGGGTTTTATGGTTTCCGTGCACAGATTGACGAACATCACCCTGTTGACCCTGATAGCTACACTGTAGTTCTGAGGGGAGAGTCGCCGACCTATATCTCCGTGATGCATAGACCCGAACCCAGTGATACGCGCGATCGGATTACCGTTTGGAAACATGAGTTTCGACGTAATCTTCGATCCCACAGCTAGCTGGAGGAGTGTGACTTAATCTTCGATCTCACAGCTGGAGGAGTGTATTTTAATTTTTTTACAATAAACCTTCGCAGACATCTATCTACGCTATGTTATAAGGATTAGTTTGGGTAAGCTATTGGTTAACCTTTTGCAAGTGATCAAACGGACTAATGCCCCACTCATACCTAACAGCTACATCGTAGGAGGACGAATTACAATAGCATAATAATGGTTGGTGTGACATAAGCACAAAATAAACACAAAATAATGACGCTCGCTCGTGCCTTGTCGTTCTGTGTATTTTGTATTTTGCTCGTTTGTCCGTAAACTCGTCACATTAGAGTACCCGATTTAAGAGCCCTCAGAACAGGCAAGCGTTAACGCTCTAATTTGCATGCCGCTCCTATCTCAGATGGGGCAGCGTGTAAGATTGAACCTAGGAAATCTGGGGTTTGTGGATCGGGAATAGATCCTAATATATTTCGAGGACGTGCTCATAAGGGGATACATACGAGTTTGAGAGAGCGAGTGTGGTGGACATGAGAGCTGTCATTCAGGAGAGAGATAAGAACACCGCGGGTGCAGTACAAAAGAAAATACACGTAGTATAGGCGTCACAATGCGGGACAAACATATCTGACCACTTTCAGAACTGCAAGCTTTATCCTGTACGATAAACTTGAAGTAATTTGACCACAAGACGTGGGTGCCGTTCTATACGAGGTGCTTCTTCGTACACTGGACGCTCTTATACCGGGTACCCTAAAAAAAACACTGCCCAGACCACGGTCCAGGCACGACGACATAATAAGTGACGTGATTTTTCTGTGGATTTTTCTGTGGCTAGTACACAGATATCTAATCTCGACGGACAAACCGTTCGTCGGCGACAAAAAACCAAGTGGTTCAGAAGCCAATGCATGCGAAACCAATCGCAAGATGTATTAATACATTGGGGGTCCCTCTATAGTGCTGGTTATATAGTGCGGGTGCCCGGTGTAATGCGGGTGAAATCGCTTGGCACAACTTAGACCCATCAATAGTGCGGGCGCCCCACTATTCGAGGCACGCATGTATAGTGCGGGTTTGGTCGCTCTCAGAACCCTCTATAGTGCGGGTCTGACGTCATAACGGCCTAGATGCGCGGTCGAACCCATAGACAAGTTCCCGACATACATACACAAAACTACCGTACCGCATGGCAGCGGGATATCCCTACTGGCCACGAGAATAGCAACAGCAGAGGCACACGATGCCATGACATCATGTGCAGCAGGCGAACTCTGCCATTTCAGCACCTGCACACCTAAAGCTCCCGACGGATGCGGCGGCAGACCGCACGGCATATGCGGCGAGGTGGAGGAGGAAGGCGAAAGCGAAATGAATCGCATCTATCTGTCATACGTGATCAAGAGGGCACGGATGCTGCTGATCGAAGCGCATGCATCGACGCCATCTCGCCAGACTAATGTCCGGGCGTATTATGACATTATGACGCGTAGATCAATGGGAGCTGTTTACTTATTGGTGTTTTTTTTCGAAATATAAACTTCAAGCCAACCCCAATAACGTGGGTGGCATTGTGTAGTGTGGGGTGTTCTTCGAGAATCTGAGGGAGAGCGTGCGGGAAGGACATTAGCTTGGATCCTTATTGTGCCGGTGCTCTTTTTGTTGAACGTGTTCCCCCCTGCTTTTTGTTTGTGAGTGTCTGGGTTTTGTTGAAAAAGTGTTGCTTAGTGTACGTGGACTCACTTGTTCGCTTTTGGAATGCTTTTCGGATAATTTCCTGTAGCTTTCATTGTGGGGTGTTGGTAGCTTTCATTGTGGGGTGTTCCCTTGTGATTGTTTTTCCAATGTCCACGGAACCGACCAATGAAACAACAGCCATCGGGCTGTGCACAGACACACCTGTTGGGACACTCAGCGTTAGACTAATTGCGTAACATGTCGTGGACGGGGGAACACCCCATATGGAGAGCGCCAACATGAACGTAGAGGGAGAACAGAATGCCGACGCGTGCTACGATAGAGGTGTACCACTTTTTTTCCGAGGTTTCTTCAATTTGCGAGCTTGAGACCTCTCCCAAAAACCGATTTGGAGAATAAGAAAACTGCCTTCAGATGCAAATTCCCATTCATTTCCAATGGGCACGCGACGAGAATCATAAAAAAAAAATGTGGTATTTAACCGACGATTTTTGGTTATGGAGCCCAGTCATCCAGAAAACATTTCAGACGAAAAGTGCTGCCTCTATCGTAGCATTCGTCTGCCGCCGCCAGCACCTTCGCTCCTTCGACAACTGCTTCGACCGCAGCAGTGCAGGCGCGACCGATGACATCGTTCTTTCGACCAGAGCAATATTTTTCGACACCTGCGCGGCTCCTTCTGCTCCTGCTCATGCTCCTGCTGCTGTTAAATTCGACAGCAGCAGAAGCAGCTGGCGCAGCAACAGGCGCCAATATGGCATGGCTCAACAGCCCGTTGCTCACCGCACTGGCTCAGCAGCCAGTTGTTGACTCGCTCGCAGCCGCGTTCCGTGAAGGCATTGCTATAACCCCCCCCGCAATACCACACCCTTTAAGTGTGCGGCAGCAGTAGGATGCCTTACAGGCAGTGTTATCACACCCTCTTTATCACACCCCTCATTGCCACACACCCTAAGCCCCCCTGTAGGTGTGCGGAAGTGATATCACGCCCCGTGGTTTATCACACCCCTTTCGTGGCCCGTGCGAGCTGCACTTCATCACCTGGGGTACATAAGAAACCATGATACCACACCCGGTGATTTGTTTTAAAACTGAAAATGTTATCACCGGGGTGTGGTTCTTGTGCAGTAGTATGGTATACACGGGATGATTTGAACCCACATTATTGACTTTAGCAGAGACGGCATTGAGCTGCCACCACTGAACAGGGGACGCCTGTACACACTATAGTCTATACCACCAGGTACCGATTGGTTTGGGCCCACCTATAAGGCGATGAGACGGGGGCCGAGCAAGGCGTCTTAGGCTGTCCGTACTGTGTACTGCAATCCCCTAAGACGTGGTCGCCAACGCGGCTGACCTGACATTCATTGCATTTATTGTACAGGCAAGAGGACGCCTGCTACCGCACGGGTACGGCATCACTTTTGGCCTGTTCTTTTCGCTGGCTCACGGGTTCCCGCCGGAATTTAGGCGGCAACTGCAATGACGTGTCGCAGCACCCCGCGCGGGGACCCACATGGCATGTCATGGCATCCCACGACGCCTTACGGGACATGTCGTGACATCTTGCGAAACCATATCTGGTGGCCCACATGATGGCCTGTCGTGGTATCCTGCAACGTCCCATGAAACACCTTGTGATTTGTTGCGACATGTCGCGTGGCCTGCCGTGGCATGTCACGGGATGCCACCTGTCATGTGAGACGCAGCGGAATGCCGCGAGATGGCGCGGCATCTCGTGGAATGTCCCACGACGTGCCGTGCAAAACGAACACGGACAACGCGTATAGCACGAGCTCAACGTCGAGTACCCCTACTTACTGCTGTAAACATTCTCAGAACAATGAACGCCAAGGGGCAAAAAGAAACCTGTTTATATATATGCAAAAAAGCCTGTTTATAACGAAGCCTCTTGCGATCTCGAGATCTCACCGACATTCACGTGAGACATGCTACGGCATTGTAAAATGTCAGGACTCCCGAATAGACGCTCATCGTGCTCGTTATGTGGAACGAACCCAAGTGCAGCCTGTGTAGCAAGCCAACTCTTCTATTCTTCCTGTTGTTGTGATGCTCGTGCCGACCACGTGCAGTGTACGCTGGCAGTGTTTACTCCAACGGACCGAGTGCTGATATCATACCTGCCTGGTCCTCGTCCTGGTCCTGGTAACACTGCTGTGCTTATGAATAGTCTCCGCATTTGCTGAAGTTTTGAATCTCACCGTCATATACGTGGGACATCCCGCGAGATGTTTGAAGAGTAGCAACAGGATTCGAGCTGCACGAAAAAGCAGGCACTCCTCTGGGTCTTCAACGCCCGATGGCGTCACAGGCCAACTCCTCCGTCCTTCCCAAGGGGCCGATTGTGTTCCTTCCGTCTCGCAGTGCAGGGTCACGCAGAGCTTGTGTCTCCCTAAGATGGAGAATAGGCACGGACGCCGGAAAGTTTGTGACCATAAGAATTTGGGTCTCTCTTACCGTATGAAGAATATATATACTGTAGGCACCGGTGCTCTGAACGTGCCGGATCCCGACGGGTAGGAACTAATAACTAAAATGATCTAAAGACCACGCTAGATCATGCCGCATAAAGCCACCTCCCCTACCT
This sequence comes from Undaria pinnatifida, assembly GCA_012845835.1. Lineage (NCBI taxonomy): Eukaryota > Phaeophyceae > Laminariales > Alariaceae > Undaria > Undaria pinnatifida. Next base: position 7,343,936 of record JABAKD010000025.1, on the reverse strand, counting down.
ACCCCGACTAGCCAGAAGCGCAATTCAAGCGATACTAGTACTTCGAAGTATATATTATACGCACCAGGGTTGTTTGCAGAAGCAGCGGCAGAAGCAAGAGTGGAAGGATGTGTTTTGCTAATCGTTGAGAGATAATTAAATTTTGGTTGCGTGCCCTGCGCGCAGCATGGGCTTGTCACAAAGCATCAGCCTGTAGTCCCTCGGTCCTCCGAGATGATGTAGACCTTGACGGACAGAGTTTTATCAGAATTGTCTGGCGGAGGGATCATATTGCTTTCGTTTCAACTGTTCATACACAACACGACGCATTCTGCGTGTAAACAATGTCAGACCGTCGCGACGTATAAGTTTCGACAGCATGTTACTTCGCGTTGGCAAATTGGCCTGTTTTATAACACTGCCCTCGTTGTATTAATTAACGAGACCTATAACACCAGACACTACCTGGTGCATTGTACCTGATAAATGTTAACGGTTCTCCCAAGGTTCTCCGGATAATAGAGCCACCCTTCTGCTCGTACCACCATTATGGTTAGACTATGCAGCTGGGTTTTGGGACGTATCGTCTAATACTGTTGACCCTGATAGCTGCACTGTAGTTGCAAGGGGAGTCGCCGACCTATATCCACACACAACCCGTAATACGCGCGATCGGAGTATCACACTCAGCCTGCAAAGAGGAGTTTCGACCAAATATTCGATCTCACAGCTGGAGTGTAATTTTTTTTTAATATGTTAGCAGACTCCGGTGGCAGCTGCGTTTTGGCATTATTATTGATGGTCAGATCACCACACATACGTACTATTAGATTAGAGTAAGTGTTTCAATACATTTGCGGTGTGTGTGACCACACAGAGCTTGTCCATGTATTTCATGGTATTAATAGGATGAGAGGCATCTCCGCACGGAGACACTAATAATACTACAGGTGTGCGGGATATCGATGGGTGGGGATATCGGTTTGATGTTGAATGTGACCACAAGTGCACACACGTCAGCTTTGGACGCCGACTGCTGTAAGTGCGATTTGTGTTCTTCACATAATAAAACAAATCGTACGAACACTATTTCCACCAACCTTCATCCAGCACAGCCTGTGTCCCCGTGCTGATGCCTCATAGAGACTGTGTATTCGTGGTGCAAAACAAGTGTGTATATGGGGGCGGGAGGGATGTATACAGATAGACCTTCGTCCACTTTTGAACTAGTATCGTGTGGACTATCAACCTTTCTATTTGTCGAATCTGAGACAAGTTGTGATGTTGTTATGATCACCGCACTGCAGGAGGAGGCCACTGGCTTTATTCACCAGAATTATTTGTAGGCATACATAAAACAAAATCTTCGATCCCACAGCTGGAGTGTAATTTTATTTTTATATTATTACTTCGTACGATATTATGAAAATTAATTATATAGACTAGACTATTAGACTAGACTAGACTATAGACTATTTAGTCTATATTATAAAAATAAACTATATTATAAAAATATATGAACACTCCAGCTTTGAGATCGAAGATTTTGTCGAAACTCATCTTTGCAAGCTGTGTGTGATACTCCGATTGCGCGGATATATATAGACCATAGGGTCTATGTCACACCTTTGGCTTTATTCACCAGTTTTGGTAGTTATTTTCTTTCGACTTGGACGACAATTCTATGCATACGTACCTGTTGAAGCTATTTTGAACCTTTCGCCCCCGTGCCCTAGTTGGCTCCAATACGTTTTGACGGGTTTTTTCGACGATAAAATTCTATGGGTGGTGCGTCTTTCCCAAGCACAGCATCCACGACGGCCAAAAGCAGGATCTATGCATATAGTCTATATACGTACCTGTAGCTATTTTCAATCTGTCGCCCCGGTGCTCTAGTTGGCTCCAATACGTATTGACGGGTTTTCGACGATAACATTCTATGGGTGGTGCGTCTTTCCCGAGTACAGCATCCACGACGGGCAAAGCAAAGCATCCACGACGGCCAAACGCAGGATCTAGGACGGCTGCACTTCACAACAACCAAAGCACATCCAGCACGGGTCACCCCATTACGTTCGGGTTTGGATTCGGGATATAGGGTTCTGATCCGGGTTAGCGCTGCCCCCCCCCCCCCGGACCACCGCCCTGCGTACTAATAGCCTATCCATACTACAGTATGTACTCAACTCAGTATATCCAGAATCCCGATTTCACTAACATTTTATAAGAAATGTTTCAAGGACGTCAGCCATGAGTTCGACGAATTTCGGGTCAATACTCATCTTTGCAAGCTGGGTTGTTCGTACTTGTAATAAACTAAATGGGCGAGTTTTTATTAAGCGGGGTCCTATTTTTTGTCCGCTATTTATTACGAAGTATATGTTTCTGGCGGAGGCATGAATGGCGTCAGCTGTTACATGCGTGTACATATGCGTGTACCACCTTTGATTTGTTTGTGGTTTTTCTCTGTCTGGGGTATTCCTCAGCTCCATAGTGACTGGAGCCTTCCTGTTACCACGACTATTCGAGTTAATGTGACCCATAACAACAATACTACTCGTATCCTTGTTGGTTCTGGGGTTCGAAGATCACGTGGGTCGGACTTTGGAGTTCATTAATAAAAAATACAAAAAAACTGAGCGCCTACTACTGTACTAGTAGCGGCCTGCCTACATAGCTACTGGGCGCAGATCGATGCGAGTCGATAAAGAAAGCAAGGGCTAAGACTTTTACTCTTGATATAAATGAAGTACGGACCGCCGTAGTGGGGCGAGGGAGGAGAAGAGCCTATACTTGTAATGACCCCCGGATCGGAGGTACGTTGTCTGCCTCTATAGAGAGGGATACGTGGAAAGAAAAAGTGCGAGTGCAATACTTGGGGTTGAAGCGATTGAAGCAGAAACTAAAAAAGTATAAAATAATGGCGATTTCGCTATTCAAAAAAATTACGTACACATCAGCAGCTAAGCTGTGAGATCGAAGTTTTGAATGCATTAGTACCGTTTTATGGGACCCCGCGACAAGGTAAACCGGTGTACTACTCTGTACGATACCAGGTGAGTTATATTACGCTTACTTTAGGTACTACTATTAATATACTTCAACATAAGGGACTCAACGTTTTTTTTACCCCACTGTAAGGGGTATCATCACTTTTTGTGTGGGCGCAACACTCCGAAATGGACCCCAGGTCCCTTAAAATGGGTCACCATACTCTCTTCTGCTTGATAGACGCCACATCATTGGCTGCTAGAAAACGAGTCATACGGCGGTGCTAAAAACGGGTCAACGTTCGTCACGGGACGTCGGTATACTATAAAAATTAAAATACACTCCAGCTGTGAGATCGAATGTTTTGTCAAAACTCATCTTTGCAAGCTGTGTGTGATACTCCGATCGCGCGTATTACGGGTTGTTGTGTGTCCTCAACAAGAATATATAGGTCGGCGACTTCCCTTGCAACTACAGTGTAGCTATCAGGGTCAACAGGGTGATGTCAGGCGGTCTGTGCGCGGAAACTATAAAACCCGTTTCTGAGGGGGACAAAATCTGACAGCTAGCTGTACGTCGGAATGTATAAAGTAACAAACTCCTACGACGCACTGCTTCAAAGGGGTCATGTCTACTCTTGCTATGTATTACGTGGTGGAATCATCGGATCACGGCCACCTGTATGTAAAACGTGTACCGTAGTACCTCGTTCGTTATCCCTTGTAACATTGCAACTTAATTTTGAGGGAATTGCAACTACATTTCCCTCAAAATTCAGTTGCTCGACTCTCAAAAACGAGGAGAGGGTGTAGGGTACATACGACACTCTACGTACGGTTCTTCAGGAGTCAAGGCTGTAATCAAGGTACGGTAGGTGGACCCTTTTAAGGAGCAATGAGATATATATGAGAAAATCGGTATAAAAGGGACCTCAACATTCTCCGCACAGTGTAGGATATATGCCTACTTTATTTTAGTCGCCCTTGTGGTAGAGACAAGATGGGGCCGCAGGTTCCTTTAACGTGGCCAACACACAGTAGTCTTCATACTCTGGCAACGCCACGTAGGCTACCAGAAAAACGAGTCATCGTGGTCTAGAGGGGTAGCTTTGCTTCGGAAAGTCGGTGATCACACCGCGCCGACGCGCACTATGGCCCCTTAAAAGGGGTCACCTAATCCCGCTCGGCTGTATTTGGTTTTCCAGTAAAACACAAACTATTACGTAGAACAGGCGGAATACTAAGCACTACTACTACTAACTGCAGATAATCCTGTGGAGGGAGGCCAAAAAAAAGATCGAGGGACGAGAAAACTCAGAGAAACATTGGGGGGCGAGGGGGCGAGCGGGGATTCGGAGCAATGCGTTTTTTCTTCATGTTTTAGATTCATCACTCATTATTATACTCTCAAGCTCACCCCGTTAGAGGTTTTATTTACCCTCGGCGACCTTCTGGACAACACAAGCGGCGGTCACAGATGTCTTCGCTACTTCCCCCGGATACATTCCTTCGTTTCAATCGCGCTCAGGGTTCAATATTCTCGCTGTTGAGCTCTTTTCTATCTCGTCGATCTTCATCGATTTTTGTTCACTCACGTTATCCTCGCGCTTTCCGCTCGGCTAATTGTCCGCGAGAAAAATCTTTTCGAGTACGAACATGCACCCAGGATGACTTGAACTCACGACTTCACGTTGGTAAGGACAAGATTCACCTATGTACGTACGAACGAACTACTAATCAGTCTGTGAGACACCGACGAATGTGTACACTCTGTATGCGACAGATATAATAAACGAGAATGTCGTACATTTTCATTGAAAAGTATAAAAATACTCCCACCACATATGATACAACAACAGTACACACACCTTCCCCGCCGCCCCACCCAAAACCACCTACTCCCACAAGCACATACTATACGAAGTATGCACACAAACCCCCTCCCCGCCGCCCTACCTTAGATCGAAATCTGCCAGGGTAATAAGCACTACTGGCCAGACAGGTGATATCACCTCATTACCTTTCGAGCCATCCTTGCGGTAGCTCCAATTCATATATTATATGGCCTTCAAGTTCGGATTAACTTGCCCCCGCCCCCTCCTTCCCCGCCACCCCATCATCACCTAGACCTGGCACCACGCGTACTACTGTAAACGCTTCTACATAATGCATTTATGCGACCTCACGTGGTTGCAAATCCCAGCCCCCCCTCGTTTTCAACCCCCCGCCCCACAACCGCCACTCCACCTTAAAAACTCCGCCCTCCCCTCACTGGTTGTATAATACGACTTACGAGATACACATGCATGATAAATTGATGCATTCCCTCCACAACCGTCAGTTTTTGTCTCCCTCAAAAAGGGTTTTTATTGTTTCCGCGCACAGATTGAGTTCCCCCCCGCCTCCGGCCCCCACGCCTTTAAAAACTCCGCCCTCCCCTCACCGGTTATACCTCTTGCAGTACATACTTGATAAACTGATGCATTCCTTCCACAGCCGTCAGATTTTGTCCCGCTCAGCAGCAGGTTCAGTTTTATAGTTTCCACGCACAGATTGATAAACATCGCCCTCTTGACCCTGGTACAAGCTAGCTCCAAGAGGAGTCGCCGACATATATCATCAATGAGGACACACACCCAGTAATATGCACAATCGGAGTATCACCCACAGCCTTGCAAATATGAGCTTCGACGAAATTTTCGATCTCACAGCGGAGCATAGTCTATAGACTATATATAATATGCATTATTTCCAAAACCGTCACATTTATCCCCTCAAAATAATGTATAGTTTCCACGCACATATTGAGCTGCCCCACACGCCCCCCCCCCCCGCCCTCCCCCCCCCCCCCAATAATAAACTGGTGCCAAAACCGTCAGATTTATCCCCTCGAAAGGATTTATAGCTTACATGCACAAATTGCCCCCCCTACCCCCCCCCCCCTCCAAACCCGCTCGCTTTTGATCAAAACCAGGCCCCCACGTCCTTCAAAACTCCGCCCCCCCCCCTCACCGGTTATTCGACTTACAAGATTCACTTGATAAAAGGATACATTTCCCTTCACAGCTGTGAGATGTTGTCCCCCTCAGAAACGGGTTTTATAGTTTCCGCGCACAGACTGACTAAAATC